>JAUMHB010067299.1:0-13727 GCA_032359685.1 Pittosporum tobira | reverse complement strand
AAAAAAAAAAAAACACAATTGGATCAAGCAATTATGCAAGATCAAGGATGAACCGATTTTAAAAATTGAACAAAACATGAACACTCTCTGACACCTTCTTAGCAAACTAGATAAAGAAAGATCGGTTGGAATGAATAATCAATTTAACTTAGTTTTAATATTTCTTTCCAATAATTACTTTACACTATATTTTAGTTCTCATTCGTTGATGTGCACAACGTTTGTACTATGTGCTCTAGAATATAATATTTTAATATAGTATTAGTAGTCTCATGATTATGGAGAAAAATTAATTTTTAGTCATTGTACTCATGCATGATTTTCATATTGATCACTGCACTGAAAAATCGAATGAAGACATCACTCTACTTTCACACATTTTTATATTAGTAAAAAATTTGAAATTCCGTCTAATTCCGTCAAAAATTGATGATGTGGCTAATAGATTTTAATTATGTATCATATATATAACATTGTAATGTACCACATAATTTAATCAAATTAAACTAAATATATTTATATGACACGTAATTACAAACTTTTAACATAAAAATTCTTATGTGGAATATAAAAAAAAAATAAATAAATAAAATACAAACATATAATAGAGAGGAAAAAAAAGCCTTATTATTTCAAAATCCATCCTCAATTCTACCTTTTTCATCTAGGTTATTTCCAAATCTTCAACATGATTCATTCGAAAAGAAAAAAAAAACAAAAAAAAAAACGACCACCAATCTTCAACATTGTTTACACCTGGCCGTAATAATCAAAGCAACTGTCTTTATTCCAATCTTCAATCCACAAACAACAATTAGAACTCAATCAAATGAAATACGCTACTATCAAGTTTATGTATGTTCAATTTGTTTAACATCGGATCCGATTTTTCGATCGAAGTGAATCAAAATTTTAATTTTATATCCAAACAGACCTAAAAAATTGCATAGCAGGTTACACAAATATAAACTTTAACATGAAAAGCGCAAAACAAACTTAAAGAAGGTAATCAATAATTATATCAAAGATTTACTCGATTGGAAGCTAAACTAGATATGATGATTCTACAATTGATCGTCTTTAAGATGAATTGTGAAAGTGGATTGTTTGGTTGAAGTTAGGGCTCTGAATGCTTATAGAGAGGAACGGAGTGGTGGCGGCGACGAAGGTGAGGAAAGAAAGGGAGGGAGGGACGGAGTGGTGACGGTAACTCTTATGATATGCGGATGCAACCCCCGGCGTTTTATTGACTTGACCTGCGAATTCTAAGGAACCTGCGCCTCAAGATTAGGGTAAGGGTTGGTGAAAATTCCCATGTTAGGGTTCTGAGTAGGGGGCGGAGTCTGGGTTGAATTCGAGCAACCCTTGCTTGATTTTCACCTGTTTTGGCCTTCTGAATTTTCTAAATTTGATTTTTTTAAAGGTTTTTTTCCCTATTTCTTTGAACTTTTCAGATTATATAGTTAAATAAGAATATGTTTTAATTAGTTATTATTTGATACATATTTTATGAGGCATATACACACCCACACACACACACCCACACTGAAAATTCAACTTAAAGAATATTTTTTTAATATATATAATAATAAATACTTTATGATTTATTTTAAACTTATTAATTTTTTGTATTTTTTAAAAATAGTCTTTCTTTTATCAAAATAAGCATTGTTGCTTATTTTCCCTCTTTAATTCCATGTAAACATAAGGGGGCTTACAATTAAGCTATGACACATAATTTCTACATAATAATAAAATTTAATTTAATGATATGTCAGTTAATTCGATTTTTCAATGCAACGACTAATATAAAATTATGTAAGAGTAGAATGATATCTTAATTCGATTTTTCAATGCAACGACTAATATAAAAATTGGATATGAATACAATAATTAAAAAAATATTTTTTCCCGTGATTATGTACCATCTTGAATCAAACTATCTTCAACAAATTTGAGATCAAAGATAGAGTCCTAGTACCCAATAATCTGATAAAAAGATTTTTTGTGGATTTGATGGGTGATTCTAACGTAGCCGATTATTCGTAATGGTCATATTCAAAGGAAGGTGTTAACGGTGGTGGTCAGCGATTGACGGTTATAAACAGAAGTTGCATGGGGAGAGGGGATGATATATATATATATATATATTGATGATGCCACTAATAAAAATGCCAAAGGAATTGACGGAAAATGAGGTTAGATGTGCATTTAATTCGCAAAATGAAAATTTAATGTGCTTTCTTTTGGAAAAAAAACATATATCATATGTAAATTATATCTTTTTTAAAAGTTTAGAGTGCAATTTGTAATATAATTTTTTACAAACTATTTATAAATTCAAAATAAAAAGAATATTTAGACAAGAATTTTGCAAATTGAGTAGACTTATGCAGTATATTTATAAAAAATGTTATCAAAATCTTAATTATAAGTAGATTTTATTTATAAAAAAAAAGAAAAAGAAAAAGAAAATCCCATTTTATATAATTCATTTCCTTTCATTTACCTCTCATTTCCGCCCATTTAAAAACCTCAGTCCCTCACTACGCTCTCTACACTTCAAGAAAAATCAAAAATGTCTACAGAGACCTTCATCCTCTCCAAACTCAGTCCCTCACTACCCTATGGAGGAGGAGAAGAATCAATACTGAAAAAAAGATTTCTAGGGTTTCTAATCTGGCAATCAATTCAATCCATGGCCACCTTCATCCTCTCCAAGCTCTTCCTCTTCTCGCCTTTCACCCCAAACCCTATATTCACTCCCTCAGTTTCCTCCCTCTCCCTCTTCGTCTCCTTCCTCTCCTCGCTCCTCCTATTCTCCATCTCCCTCTCTCTCGTCTCATCTCCGCAGCAGCTCGATCAACCAGCATCCCCAATCCAGCTTTCATGGGGGCTAATTCGACTTCTCTTCCTCTCTGGCGGGCAGCCGATGTCGCCGGAGTTTAGACGCAGGGTGAGGGTTTTGACGGAGTTTGTTTTGTTTGTGGTTACGGCATCGTTTTCGGGTTTTTTATCCGTTGGTTGTATTTGCTGGAGCTGTGGGTGTTTTGATACTGGGTTTCTCGAGTTAGGGTTTAAAGGTTTTGTGGCTGGGTTGTTTTATGGGGTAGTGTATGTTTATAGGAAGCGGTGGATTTTGGAGTTTCCCGTCATTCAGGTGAGCTTTGTCTCCTTCATTTTTATAGTATATTTTCTTTAATTTTATAGATAATTTGGTATACTGGTTCAATTTGATTATATAATTCTATGTTTGGAAATCTGAAAAGGTGGAGGAAGTATATGAAAATGGAAAATAAATGAGAATAATATATACTCCTTCTGTCCCAAATTCTAAGACCAATGACACATTTTTTGTTGTCCAAATTTGAAAGATCAAATACGTAAATCAAGGAGAATATGTGGTATATATTTAAAGAAGAAGAGTTTTATGGGGAGAAACAAATTTTATGTAGTGTAGAATGATTTCCTTATCTTAAAAGTAGTACTTCTTAATTTGGTTACTTTTAGTCTTCCTTTTTGGGACGGAGGGAGTATAATTTTTTAATTGAAAATTCTTTACATCCTGTTCTCCTTGTGTGGTGTGTACTTGATTTTATGTTCCCATATAAGTTATAATGCATATAACCGTAGATTTAGTGCAGAATATGTATACGTATTTTTAGTTTCCCATGAATGTTCTCTTTTCTGTTGTTTGATTGCTCATGTTTGCTGTGAGTTTCTCTTATAATGATTTAAAGATAAGTGATTTTGATTGATGTGGTAGGAATTTAATGGTAGTATTGGACGATGAAAGTGAGTATGGAACATAATTCCAGGTTTTGTATGAAAGAAGAGTGAAAAGTACATCTATTGGTCTTTGATACGAGGAGAAAAACATCCTTTGCCAAGGAAAATTGTATTTTTACATGTAAAATTATTGAAGCCTGAGACAGGGTTGGTACAGCTGTTGTGATATACTTCTAGTGTCATCCTCATTACATCCATTTTTGCTGATCCTGGTTGTTCATTTTGATAGCGTCCGCTGTTCTTCAGCTTCAAGATGGGAATTCCTTCAGCTGTTAAACAAGCTTTGAAGTTTTCATGTGCTGGATACTTCTTTTCTTCTGTGCTTGCATTATTTCTTCCTAATGAGTACAAAAGTCATGCTACAACGGGAAAATTCATTGCTGAGCAGATCATCTATTACATTGGGATTTTTGTAGTTTTTCTGTGTTGGGAATTAAGTCATCATCTACATCAGGTTAGGTTTTTTTTTTTTTTTTTTTTTTTCCCCACTAGGTAGTTGTTTTGACGAAGTGTCAATGAACACTGATATGGTTATGTAGGTCCTGCATACGAAGAGGCTCACATTTGCACCCCCAAAAGGATCTGCCGCAGCTGAAATGAACCCAAGTGAACCTCTCCTTGCAGCTCTGGAGGAGAGCCAACCGAAATCTTTATTGCAGTATTTTGCATATCTTGACCTATCTATGGTCTGTGATAGTAATGCAGATATTTGGCGAAGAGCTGCCTTTTTCGAGGAAAGTGGCGAAACCTATAAAAGAGTTTTAGCTGTATGCCTGAGGCCCCTAGAACAGCTTACAGTGAAGCTGAGTGAGGGGTTTGAGATTTGTTCTGACAACACCTTCCAAGTGTCCAATCAGTTAAGCTTGCCGACAGAACGAATAGCAGAATCAAAACTCCATCAAGCGTTTTATGATGTCCAGGTATGGGATTTTTTGGAAATAAGTTGCTTAGTGATTGATCTTTCTGGAATTCTTACTTTTTATTCCATTGCATTTAGAATTCTTGTTTATATTGTCATTTCATCATAAAGATCCTGGAGCTGAATACATAGTCAAGAAATTGAAAAAATAAAAATAAAAATCTCGAAGGCCCAAAAGCAATGTAAAGTGAGGCAAAGCCTTGTAACTTTTCTAAATAGGAAGGTACTCAAGCAATTTGGTTTGTAATGAATTGGAATATTAAAAGCCAAACAGAACTTCTGATCTTCTCATCTTATATCCATGCTTATGATCTTCTTATGAACTTGTGATCTTCTTATGATCCCGGTAATGGGTAGGCACGAACTGTTTGTGGGGGATTGGAATCTGCAATGTTGAGGCTATTCCTTCATGGACTTTTCAGTATGGACTTTTCAGTTTCTGCCATCCCTGGGGATTGTCTTTTTTAGATTTTTTGCAATCCACTGTGAGGATGGTTTTTCTTACTCTTCTCCCTTCTTTTGTTACTGTTTCAACATTTATTTCTAGCTCAAGTATCAAACCCCTAATTCCACTCTCAGCGATGATGTAAATAGGCTTGAGCTATGGTGCAGGATTATTAAATTTTATAAAAGGGTTCTTCCACATTGATGTTTCAAGGACCTATGGTATAGACATATAGCCTCTGATCTTGAGACGCTAAAATTGCAGGATTGGTCAATAAAATGGTCAAAGTCTAGATTTTTGGGTGATAAGTAGTGCCATTATAAATTCAATCAAATTCAAACGCTTGGTGCAACTTAAGGAGATTAAGTGGAGAGAAGCTAAATTGGTTTTTAAATTCGAACATTATATGTTGTAAAATTTGCTACTAGTCTTTTCGTTTTGGTCTTTTGGTAGCTGAACGTGACAGAAGCGTTACTTCAAAGGAACGAGCAGTTTATAGAGGCACCAAACCAAATTTTATGGGGTTAACTGATGGTGAAGGTAAATTGTGTTGAGTGGGGATGCAGGGCCTTTTGGGGTTCTCAAAAAATTATACAGCTTGGGTTCTCAAAAAATTTTACTCCTGTCCAATTTCATGGGGCCTTATATTCATTTTAGGTTGTCCTAAAATGTTTATCATCTTGCAAAATCGATGTACTTTCATTTGGAATTTGACTATTTTACTTTTGTACAAATGAAAAAGAAAACAAGTGGACCACTATAAACCAGGAGGTAATTATGGGGTAAAATGGTCAAAATGTTCTCTCATTATACTGTTTGCCACTTTGAATTGGCTACGGAAACTGGGATGGAGGGAGTATTGAAAGAGAAATTGTCCAATATTAATTCTTACATTCATTGTATCAATGCCTTGAATGCGTGGGTGTTTCGTTGCATGAGATCCCCAAAAGCCCTGGTAAATGTGTCTATCATTCCCCCCGGTGGTCCCTCGTTCTATTTTCTTGGGAACTTGTCTAGTACAGTTAAGATTTTTCATGGATGGAAGTAATGCACAATGTTATATACCTGTGATCTCTTTTAATTGTTCGAGAGTATTATAGAGATGCTAGGTTAATGTGTTTACCTAAAAGAAAAAGGATAAGCTAAAACCTTCCAGAGAATTTTGCTTCTTCAGTTTCTTATACTCCATCCCAATTTTAACGTCCTAATTTTTTTGACAGTGTTTGACATGACTTTTAAGACTTTTTAAAAACATAGTTTTACATTAAATCTTTATATATATTTAAAGTATAACATACAAATAAATGAACATAGAAAATATTTATACAATATAATACATAAATGTTTTTTTGCAACGTATTAAACTCTGTACCACAAACACCCAAAAAATTAGGACGTTTAATATGGGATGGAGGAAGTATATAATACTCCCTTAGCCCTGAAAAGGAAGCCACAAGTGTAATTTATTTTTGTCCTGAAAAAAATGTCACAACCCTGAAAAGGAAGTCACAAGTGTAATTTATTTTTGTCCCGAAAAGAATGTTACAACACATATATCAATGTAAATTTGTGGTTCATATTTTTTTGATGTGGGCCTATTCAATTTATAAATGGTCTAGATTTGTTCTCTCTCATCTTTTTTAATTTGCGTGAAATAGGTACTTGTGACTTCCTTTTCAGGATGGAGGGAGTATTATATATTACCAATGTTTGTGTTATATGCAACTAAATTTGGCAGTATAATTTTTTGGACTGCTGTCCTGACTCGGGTGATATACCGCTTGTTAAATCTGCTCCCAAACACCAAAACACACCAAAAAAGAGAGAATAGAGAAAAGAACAAAAGAAGAGAAGGGGATTAAATCCTTTATTCCTTGTTATATAATTAATTCTAATTATGATTATGCTTTTATAATTACTTTCCTAGGGGCAGCTAAACTGTAAAACATAAATTATGGCTTCTATGGGAAGCTGTTTAAGCTACTAATGATATGTACAGTCACATCAGACGTGACAATTCTGATTGAATATAGTCTCCACAATCTTGAGATCCGGTACAAGAACAAAATGAACCAGCCTTCAATTTTCTTTCCCGAGTTAGCATGCTTATTTTTTCCAATTATTATGCAGCTATGTGCTTGGTCTGCTCGAATTGCAGCTTCGTTGACTGTACATTCACGGAAAGAGGACCGGTTTGGAGTAGCCCAACTCTCGGGAAGCAATGCTGTTGTTGTATCAACTTTGCTATCTTGTTTATTAGCTGTTGAAACATGCATGGGGAAGAAGACCAACATACCATCCCCACATTATCTAATGGGTCCCGCTGGTATCAAATGGGCAACTGTGAGCTCGGGAAGAAGAGGTAATCCGGCAATGGGTGCTACTTTTGGAAAGAGGAAAGGTAGCCCGCAGTACTCAAAAGCGTATTTTATGGTTGACATTCTGAAGATCTCAATTTACTCCATCGTTTCTACTTTCCACAAGGAGATGCTTGATAGTTCTAAATCTGGATTTCTTGATAAGGATTGGATCATAACAAGCAAGCCTCTTTACGGAAGCCGTGAGCTTCTCCTGCAGAAACTGAGTCTCTTCCTAGATTTCCGAGCTAGTTAGTGTTCACTTTTAAAGATGATTTTGGTGCTTGTGATTCCAACATGATTGGGAGGAAGTGAGTTGAAATTTCGGTTTTGAGGGATAAAAGATTCAAGCTATAAAGAGTTCTGTGTCACATGTTTGTAGAAACCGGTCATCTGAAAGGTTCAAAAGGGTGGCTAATGTTTGCACACCCTAAAGTGAGTTGCACAAAAATGACACCATTTGTAAACATGTTTAAACTACCCTCACTTTGGCATATTTGTCAATTTTTTTCCTCAGAACATGATTTTTATCGTGACTGTTATAGTAAGTCCTTTTTTTTTGGTACTTTTTTTTTTTGCTATTCAATTAAGTCCTTTTTTTTTTGGTACTTTTTTTTTTTGCTATTCAATTACAAGCCTACGAGTGTAATGTTCCAGGCCAGGGTTTTCTATTCGATTTTATAACCAAATTAACAGTTTTCAGCATATTTCTAAACGAACAAAACCCATTAACACCAAACTACCTCAAACGCATTTGGTTTGGGCTGATTATGATTATTTAACACCATTTATTAATGGTTCATTTATGGATCTTAATTGTGAAAATAATAGTCCTTTTTTTTTTTTTTTTTTTTTGTAAAAATAGAAATTACAGAGTTGAGTCTTGAAAATCTCCATTAGGACTCCGGTAGTTACTGTGTTGATCTAGTCCCACACAATAAGTGTAAATAAACATGCCCACCTTACTTATAGGACAAACAAATATAGTAGCATTAAAAAATTTCAGTTCTATTAAAAAACTAAATAAAAATGTAAATTATATTGAATTTAAAAAAAAAAAAAAAACTTGACAACTATGTTTTGGAAAGATTACTTTAAATTTGAAATAAAGAAAATCGCACTTAAGTATTTATTGAATTTTTAGGATAGATAAAAAGTATATTAAAATATTTTATTTTTATTTATTAATTTTAGTATATTTATTCATGCACTTTAAAGTTCCTATTACATAACCCCAAAAAAAAAAAAAAAAAAACCTGTTCAGGAAAGGGAAACTTTATCCACCTCCCTATCCAAATCCAAAGTGGGTGGTGAAAATATCAAATGTCGGTCTATCTGTCAATCCAAAGATATATCTTTATTATAAAAAGGGGAAAAATAAATTTCTCCTCAATTTATTTATAGTTGATTTTTAAAATAGTTATCAAATTATTTTTTTTTAAATTAGTTATTATACTGTAATTCTGTTTGCAAATTAGTTACTCTACTTCGATTCTGTTTTTATTCTGTTATTTTTCTAAATTTTATTCATATGAGTGCTTACATGAAACTATCTTTAACACACGACGATGACACGACATTGACATGAAACTACATAATAATAACCAAAACAAAAAGTTGGAATATCTCCATTATTCTGTCTTTTTTTTTTTATGCATCAAATTGAAGAATCATCATATCGCTTTTACCAAAACAGGACAATTTTTAATTTTATTTTTTTGTATTAAATTGGAAACTCATCATAATTTTTATCCAAAACAACCATTTTTTGGCATTAAATTAGAAAATCATCATAGTTCAAACAGACAAAAAATCAAAACCATCAAACATATAAACAAAATATGATAAAAAAAATCTTTTCCATAATAGAGTATGCTACTAAAAAAAAAATGATCGTTCTGATAAGAGCTATGATAATTTTACTAATTTAATAAAAAAATTTGGTATTTTTGGATAAGAGTTATGATTATTTTCTAATTTAATGCAAAATAAAAAAATAAAATAAATTGGCTATTTTTTTTATTAAATTAGAAAGTCATCATAGTTCTTACTAAAACGACCAAAATTTTTTTGTTATTATTTTTGGCTAGCTTAATTTGTTATGGAAAATATTTTTTTTCATCATATTTTATTTATATGTTTGATGGTTTTGAAGTTTTTGATTTGTTTGAGTTGTGATCATTTTCTAATTTAATGAAAAAAAATAATAAAATTATTTATTTTGGTAAGTGCTATGATTATTTTTCAATTTGATGAATAAAAATTAAAAATAAAAATGGACAAAACAGTGAAAATTTTTTAAGTTTTGATTTTAATTGTTATTATGTAGTTCCATATCAGGTCCATGTCGGCATATGTGCTAAAAATGATTTTATATCAGCACATATACAAAATTTTAAAAAAAATAACGAAATAAAAATAAAATTAGAATAAATTAACTAATTTAAAAACAAAAATAAAATAGAGTAACTAATTAAATTTTTTTTAAGTTCTATAATTTTTTTAAAATCAGGTATAAAAAGCCATTTTTCCCTTACAAAAAATATCTTATTATAATTATACATGCTTTCCGTGGCCCTGCTTAGGCTTAGCTGTTGTGTCCATTGTCTGGTATCTTCCTCAACCCCAAGTTGTGCCATGAGACAGAGGCCATGTGTACGGAAGAAGAGGTCCTTCCTTTCTCAGCCACAAGATCCAAATCTTCCTACCCCACTTTGCTTCTGCAATGCTCCATTCATTTCTATTATTTAATTTATTTTCTCAAACTAAGAAAATCATTCCTTTTTCCCTTTGCTTCACATCTTACTTTCCTTCAGAACTCTCTGGAAGCTATGGGTGTTCAAGAAATCAAGGTATGTCTAAGACTCAGGATGACCCAGTTGTTCTCTTCAACAATTGTTATTCATTTTGTTTTAAGCAATTATGTGATTTTTGATGTTATTAAAAAACCCATTGTACATTGAATTGAATACACACATATTACTGTTGTATTGTTGTATTGTTTGAATTAAGCTCTTTCTGTTGATCTGCTGTAATCTGATCACATTTATGGGTTGTGGTCCTATGGACCCTTAGGCAGGTGGAGTACTCCCCTTCATGAAAGATGAGAGTTGGATTTGTCTTTTCGATTAAAGTTTGTCAATATATTTTATATTAAGATTTATCAACAAATCGTATCAAGTGCACAAGGCTCATACACAACCTTTCCCCTGTTTATCTTAATATTTTTATATGAAGATTCAAGGATTGAAATTTGTTATTGTCAAGAGATTGATTGAAGTCATATGGAGAGGGAGTGTGTAAATTGATTAGGAGAGTATAATCTAGATTGTATGTAAATTGCTGCTCATATGGACACTATGCACATTAGCCTTGTCAATTGAAAAGAAATGGACACATTTGGTTGTGCTTTGAAGTACAAATAATGAATCTTTTTCTCAGTCGAGATTGAGTTTGCTTCACATATTAGATGGTTTTAGTGACCAGGTATGGAGATAGCTCAGTGTATTAACCTCAATTTCGATGTTTAAGGAATTCGGTAATTTCATTATCAGCGACAATAAACTCATTTAGAAAGGAAAATCATATATCACTTTGAGTGAGAACTCTTGAATAATATTGTACTTGTACGTGAAGCATTTTTTATCTGATCAATCAAGATTGTTTGTACCTAATAATTTGTATGAAAATGGAAGAAGGGTATGTCTATCCGTTTTTGAGTATAGCATTACCTATGTTGATTCACAGATTGATCTTATAAGGAATACTTTAGATAACCAATTTCAAATAAACAGTATCAGAAAACAAAAAGAAGGTAAACATGCCTTTGACTCCAATCCGTCAAAGTAAATCTGCTTATGTTTTTAGGTTCTAACTCTGTTCATGTTGTTTAGAATCACCAAAGAAACAAGAGTCTTCTGGTATCGTGCCAATATTTCATTATCAATTAATATGACTATTCTATATACTTGATTTTTCTAATTCTCAGAGGTTTCAATGCTTCCTAATTATGTTGGCTACGTGTACCTATTCAGGAGCAGATGGAACGTCTTATACTTAAGGAAGAAGCCTAAAGAAATTTTAGTTTGTTATTTTATAAATTTTAATGTTACGACTTATGAGTTATATGACTCATGAGTAATTTCACTTTCCCCAAAATTATAAATATATTCACATTTGCCTACTATTGATGTTCCTTCTCTGCTTTGGATTGAAAATGTTTATTATTCACTTTGTTGTGCCTTTTGTACAGAATCGAACTGAAAACAAAGGCCAACCAATCACTTACATGGGTAGTCATTTGTGTCCCAGCAGTGTCAGTTCTCAGTCTGAAATATTTGTCCACAAATCAAATTCTTCCAAGAATGAATATATACCAAAGGTCTAATTTCATATGGCTGGCTTGCTTCTAACTTTTTGGGCCTTATTTGAGTCCCTACTAGTTAATATTTTTCCGTTCTTGGGCGTTTTACTTTGTAGAACAGGTTCGGAAACCTTACACTATAAAAAGGCAGAGAGAAAAATGGACAGAGGAAGAGCATCAAAAGTTTCTTGAAGCTTTAAAGTTGCATGGTCGTGCTTGGCGGCATATAGAAGGTGAAATTCATTACAAACTATCTTACTGTTCTTGTCCTTAGCAAAATGGTTATTTTTATTAAAGGTAATTCTAAACAGTATTGTTATGCCATCCAATCTCTAAACCCTGTTTGTTTTTTTTCTTTCTTTTACTTTTGCAGAACATATAGGCACGAAGACAGCAGTTCAGATTCGAAGCCATGCTCAGAAGTTCTTCTCGAAGGTTACTTCTCATATTCAACTTATTTATGTTCTTGTATGAAATACTCCTTCAGTTCCACAAAAAGAGTCTCATATGCAAAATTTGCAAGAATACATTTTATCCCTTTTTTACCCCTAAATATAATGATTGATTACTTAATGGTGGTGGCATGATAGTGAAATTGTGATTTTAAACTTGAGGTCATTGTGTCATTTTTTTACTATCATAGTTAAAAATGGGACTCCGTTTGGTAAAATTTTATTTTATTTTATTTTTTAACAAACGGGACATCTTTTGTGGAACCAAGGTAGTAGTAATTAATTGGTAGACGAAGTAAGGGAGGTGGAGTTGTCTGCTACATCGTACAGATAGTTACATGTCTTTTATTCATGACATCAGGTTGCTCGGGGTACGGATTGCGAGACTGATGGCTCCCTCAGTTCAATTGAGATTCCACCTCCTCGGCCTAAAAAGAAACCTATGCATCCATATCCCCGTAAAATTGTTGATTTTCTTCTGAAAGATTTAGCAGTTTTGAATCAACCAGAAAGATCTTTTTCTACAGATTTACTTCAAACTTCTATTTTGCCTACCATTAGTTCAAACACATACAGTCCTGCAATTTCGGAACTGCATAATGGTTGCCTATCACCAAATTCATGCGCCACAGATGCACTGTCTGTAAATCTGTTTCCTACTGAAAAAGATAATGAATGCATGACTTCTGGTTCAATACCAGACAATAATACATCATGTTCTTTGAGTATTAAGTTATTTGGGAAGATGGTTCTTGTACCTGATTCCAGAAAGCCATCGAGTGAAATAACAGATGAAGGTGATTTAGATTTTTTATTGGGACAAAGATTGTTGGACAATGAACAGAAAACTGGAGGGTCTTCAACTGGTTCAAGCAGTGGATCGGTTAGTGACATGGGCCATGGACAAAAGAAGTCCAATGCTGTTGAGTCTCAACATCGACCTGGTTTTGAGCTGAGAGGACACGTCCAAGGGTTTTTCCCATACGAAAGATGTGTTGCAGAAGGGGACACAAACTTGGTAAATATTTTTGAAGAAAGCGATGGACAAAAGATCCATGTTTGCTCATAGTGTCCTCTCGTAGAAAAGTTTGCACATTTGATATAGCTGATTCAGTAATAATGGAAATTTGCTAGCCTTTCTTAAGGTGAAGATAAGAGCAAAATTGGAAATAGAACTGATACAAGGTACACTTCCCAGTTGTATCTCGATCCAGTGCGGAGTCAGAATACCGCGCAATGGCAAACACGTCCTGTGAGCTAGTCTGGACCAAGCGTTTACTCGGCGAGCTAGGTGTTCACCATGATGATTTGATGAGGCTACACTATGACAATCAAGCCGCCATGCATATCGCCAAGAATCAGGTATTCCATGAGCGGACCAAGCACATTGAGGTGGACTGTC
>JAUMHB010067288.1:0-13730 GCA_032359685.1 Pittosporum tobira | reverse complement strand
TTTTCCCCCCCCCCCCCCCCCCCCCCCACACACACACACACACATTTAAAAAAAAAATAAAAATAAAAATTTAAGACTATTTCTTATCGATATAATTTCTAATATTTTAAAGAAGAAGGTAAATTAACAATTCTCTATATAAATGAATTCTAGAAAAATACATATACAATATTTGACGTAACATGTGAAAACATAAGGATTTTGATGCTTTCGAAACCTTAAAAAGAAATAATTAACATTAGACGCTGTTTCATTAACTTATGTCAATTATTATAGAATTATTTTTTGCACTTCAACTAATTTGAGATAAAAAAAATACTCTTAAACTCGCGCGATTTTAATTATAACACTAAAATATTTTTGACTTAACAAAAGAGTGAAAATTTATTATTTTCCCAATAAATAGAAGTATAAATATAAGTATGGTTAATATATGGGAAATATGCTTATAAATATAATTAATACCGTTTTATTAATTAATTATTAGTATTCCAATAAGTAGTAGTAGAAATATAAGCAACAACTTGGAAAGGCAAAATAATACCGAGGGAGAAAAGGAAAGTGAGAAGAGAGACATATTAGGCAATCAATGATTATAAAGCTGAATCAATGAGCATAAGAAAAGAGTATTTGAGGGGGTTTAGGAACATTAAAAGGGGACAAGAAGGATTGTCCACTCCCAGCGGCAGACCCTCCCAGGTGACTGATGCCTTCTCTCCCTCCTTGCCCGAGCTCTTGTTCTTCTGTCAATCTACAAACAGACAAAATCACCAATTTCCTGTATATACATTTTGATTGAGTTCTTTTTCTCCACCTTCCTCTGGGGGTCCTCCATTTTCTCTCCAAGAAAGAAACAGAGAGTTGGTGGAGGAGGTGAAGAAGAGAAGAAGACACAGACAGGGGGGGGTCCCTACTGCTTGATAATTGGGTGGCACCACCAGCCATTGTCAATCATTTTTAATTTTTGTGTGCAAATTTTGCTGATATACCACTCTCATCAATTACCCATCAAATCAATTTATGATCTTGATCTACAATCCAATTCTCTCTTCACTACAACCCTTTCAATTTTCCTGTTATATAATTGTAAATTTTCTTGTTATATAATTGTAAATTTTCTTCAAACCCCAGCAAAAGAAATTCAGTAATTCCTCAAGTTTTTTGTTGTATGCTGCTGCAATTAGTTATAAATTTTCTTGGGTGTTATCTGTTTGAAGAGGAACTAGAAGATCTCAGGCAATGACGGGATCTTATGCTGTAAGTTGTTTCCAGTTTCTTGATTTTCACTTTCATTTTACTTCTGGTTTATTCTTCTTATTCCACATTGTGATAAATGGTCTTTATTTGCTATATATCTCAAAAAAGTAGCTGTTTAGAGTAATTGAGGTCTGTAAAGTGTTTCCTTTTGCATCCATATATCTAAGATCCTTGGGATCTGAGTGGTGATATTTTTTTATGCATCCTCACTTTTTCTTTACTGGTGCTAGTGGAGAAATCAATTCTGAGTAATTTATTAATTTTCTTTTCTTTTGGTCCAGAAATTTTACCAGATTTCCTCTGGTAATGCGTGGTGATTTCACTCTGTTATATGTTTTCTAAAGCTAGCAATTAACAAATATTATATGCCTCAGTTTGGTCTTTTTCACTGAAGATTGTAATTTTTGTGCCTATTTTGGCTGCTAGCTCAGTTTTACATCATGAAGTTCTCAGTACTGAAATGGTACTATTAGAATGGAAATTAAAGCTCAATTTCTTCATTATGGAATGATTATATACAGTTGCTTAATAAGATCTCATGTCACACTTTGGCACAAATGCACATTGTGACGCTGACATTTATATTCCTGAATTAACAACAGTTGTTGGCTGTCCTCCTGGTAATTGTATTGTTCGGTAAAGCTCCACGGGCTATTAATGGCAGCTCGCTATGCAAGGAGATTAGTTCAGGAGTTGTTCGACCCCACAGTGTATCAATTACTGAATTTGGTGCAGTTGGTGACGGGGTGACCCTCAATACTAAAGCTTTTGACAATGCCATCTTCTATCTAAATTCATTTGCTGACAAGGGAGGGGCCCAGCTTTTTGTCCCAGCAGGCAGGTGGTTGACAGGAAGCTTCATCCTCATCAGTCATCTAACTTTGTGGTTGGACAAAGATGCGAAGATTCTTGGATCTACGGTGAGCATTGACCACAATATTCAAGCAAATGTATATTTTTTGACTGACATGTTAGCAGATTTTCCTTTGTATGTTAGATCAATTGATTATGTGTTGCAGAAAGGTTCCTAATTAGGAAATCAGGTCATTATTGTACTAACAATCATTAGAAAAGTAATTGTTCAAAAATGCTCCTGAATTTCTAATCTAGCCGTGCTAAGAAGTTGATTTTTTAATGCCATCGGTATCTTCTCGCATGTACTTTCTCTCTGTTTCACAATAAGAGTCCCATTTGAAAATTTGCAAATATTAAGGATATATTTTGTTCATCTTTACCCCTAAACATGATGAAGTTTAGTTTAGTAGTGGTGGCATATGATAATGATTTTGTGAAGGTGAATTTGTGGATATTTTGTTGTTTTATAATACAATCAAATTAAAATGAGACTCATTTTGAAAAAAATTGACAAATGAGACCTTACTGTGGAAAGAGGGGGGGAGTAATACTTACTAAAATATATTGCATTTTTACAGAACTCTGATGATTGGCCAGTCATTGATCCTTTACCATCTTATGGCCGGGGTAGGGAATTACCTGGTGGAAGGCATCGAAGCCTCATCTTTGGACACAATCTGACAGATGTTATTATAACAGGTTAATGATTTTTCCTTCGTATACGCCATTGCTTTACGAGCTCTCCTTTTGTCCTGGCCATTGACAGAAGTTTTCCATGCAGGTGATAACGGGACAATCGACGGTCAAGGCAGTGTTTGGTGGAACTGGTTCCGAAGTGAAACCTTGAATTATACAAGACCTCATATGCTTGAGTTGATAGACTCAAAACAAGTGATCATCTCGAACCTGACCTTCATTAATTCACCTTTCTGGAACATCCACCCTGTGTACTGCAGGTCAAATTCATATATTTTCCTTGTTTATACCTTCAAATTTTCCTTTTCCCAAATATATAAAACTGTACAAAAGGGAAGTCCACCAAACACTGATGGGGTTGATACTGTTTTTCTGTATTAACAGCGAAGTTATTGTCCAGAATGTCACAATCATTGCTCCTCTTGATTCACCGAACACTGATGGGGTTGATCCAGGTTAGCTTCCTTCATTAAGTTGGAGTTTATCCTTTTCATAATAACAAATGCCAATATTACGGAATAGTCAATATATATATATATATATATATATATATTCTTTTTTAGCATTTTGGCACAACTTATAAAACTTAGCAAGTTGCAAGTACAATATTAATATATCCGAAATAACTCTTTTGAACAAGGTTTCCAGTAGTGACTTTAGTCCTTGAAGTTTAATTATGTATGTCTCCTAAACTAAATATTCATTATTTTAGTCAGCTTCCCCAAAACTGTAGTATCTATTTGGTCAAATACAATACTCTCTGCATTCCACAATGAGATTCCCATTTGCAAAATTTTTCATTTCATGTTTACCCCAAAATAATGAATGTTTAGTTTAGAGTGGTGTTATGATAATGTAATTGCAATGATAAACTTGAGGGCATTGTGTCATTTTATACTATGATAAATGAAAATGGAACTCTTACTCTTGAATAATTTTGTTTGACAAATGCAACCCTTTTTGTAGGATGGAGGGAGCATAAATCTTTAAATTTTTTTGTTATTTAAATAATATATGGCGATCTGACCAATATGCATGTTTAATGCATCAGACTCTTCCAATGATGTTTGCATTGAAGATTGCTATATAAGCACAGGGGATGATCTGATAGCCATTAAAAGTGGGTGGGATGAGTATGGCATATCTTACGCTCGTCCTAGTACAAACATTATCATCCACCGGCTCGTCGGACAGACTAAATCAAGCTCAGGCATTGCAATTGGAAGCGAGATGTCTGGAGGTGTATCAGATATTCATGTGGAAGATATCCATATCTTCAACTCAAACAGGGGTATTTCAGTAAAAACATCCCCTGGACGGGGCGGATATGTCAAAAATATCTTCATAACAGGCGTGACCTTGGCCAATTTAAATGTTGCTATAAGATTTAATGGACAATATGGAGAGCACCCGGATGAGTTTTACGACCCAAATGCCCTTCCCATTATTGAAAAAATTACGATTCAAAATGTCACAGGAGAGAATGTTAAAGTTGCAGGGGTTCTGGAGGGAATCGAAGGTGATAATTTCGTAAACATTTGCTTATCAGATATTACCCTTGGTGTAACCTCAGATTCTCCATGGAAATGTTCTTATATTGAAGGATTTTCAGAATTTGTTTCTCCGGAGACTTGTGAGCAGCTCAATCGCAAAATATTTCCTGAGCATATCTCAAATTGCTACCATCTGTCAAATAACTTGCGGAGTATATCTACTGAAAAAAGAGGTGCTTGGTAGGAGTAATAACGGTAGATATGGTATACAGATTCCATTGGTGACAGCGTTTTGGTCTGGAATTGTTTTCCCATTGATTTGATTCTTGCCATTTCTGAAACGCCTGCTGGATTGCTGAGGATTTTTTCTGCTGACGTAAAACGTTGCTCTGCTGAAATGTAGTTGCTGATTTCGGAATGGAACTGAAAGATGCATGTGGTTCGTGTAATTTTTGTGCAGTTACAATAATCTGAGTGATTTATAGAAATTGTAGTGATTTACTAGAAAGATATTGTGTATTTCAAATTGTTTTCTTTCCATAACTAGTACTATAAACTGTAACTTATTCCTAACAGTAAGCAGTTTGTTACAGATTTTTCAAGTAAATAACTAGTATTATATGTTCGAGGAAGTGTATGTACACATTCATTGTACATATATTGTACATAAAATAATATAAAGTATATTGTTTGAAGGTTTAAATATTTAATTTAAAAAATAAAAATGTTTATTTTTTTTAGTTATATTACTTATTATATTATATTTTATTAAATTAATGTACATTAAATGTATAATGGATGTGTAATCGTTGGGTGTCCAAAATCATTTATGTTAGTTTTTCCTATGGACTTCAATAAAACCTTGTGCAGTATGCGCTTCCATAACCAACCGCTGGAAGTTTGTGCATAAGTTACTGAGGGACCCGCTGACCCGGGCTTCCGTCCGTTACACTCGCCACTCAATTTTCCGTAACACACTTTCGGTAACGAAATTTATTACATTGAATGAAATTGTAATATTCGTCGGTAGCAGTTTAGCCGCTCGCTAAAAGGCTATATATGCATGCACAGAGTCTTAATTCTTGTTCTCTGTCCCTTTGAAAACCCTTACCTCAAAAACTTGTTAAATAAACTCTTGAAGAAGTTTATTACAAAATTATCCCCTAATTTGTCGAATTAGTTGCGTAAACGAATCTAAACTTACTCTTATCTATCAGTATTCGCATTAGTTTATTATCCGATACCATTAAACCGAATACCGATAATACCCACGTTAAACCAAAAATGAATACTATTATCTGCTTTAAACAGATCCATCTATTAGTAGATACACATACATTTGCTTTGATTGTCCTGTCATACAACTACTGTTAAGCATTTATTGTAAATAAATAATTAATTAATTAATTAAATCAAGCTGGGAATAATCTCATCACTTCTTATAACACGGTAAAATTAAAATTTTTACTAAAACATGGGTAGATGATGTTGCAGCATGCCGAGTAACTGGGGCCCTATAAATTAATATACATGTGTAATCTTGAACAAAACTAAGGCGATGCTTCCTAAAGGAGCTGGGTTTTCCATGTCATTTGCACTATTTCGAACCAAAATTGGGGCAGAGAGATCTAGCTAGCTAGCATATAAAGGAGGTAGCAGCTTAGCGCATGTGTGTCCTCGTGACCTTCAGCCTCTTTACGGTGGTCAAGAACATCCTACATTATATTCAAACACAAATTCAAGATTAATGAGAAATTTAGAAATACCCAGTTTATGTTCCAAAACTTGAGTTCCATTCTTTTTTCTTCTTCTTTTTTTTTTTAATCCAAAAACGAAAGAAAACAATCAATGAAATGGACCCTTCCAGAGTTTTAATAGAAAAAAACCAATATTTCAAACTGTAATTACCGTATTTAAAGCTCCAATTACAGATTTGTATTGCTTAAAAATAAAATTACACGTGAAAATATTAATTTCCAAATAAAAAAATTATGATACTCCACATATGTTCTACATTAATTAAACACGGTTAACGTTAATTTAAATAGAAAACTGACAAATTATTAACATGCTTGATTAATTAGGACTCTTATTTTGGGACAAAACCTAAACATGGACCTGAAAAAGAGAGAGATGGGTGTGAATAAAATTAGCAAGAAATGAAGCTTACTCCCAAGGAACATCCCCGATCATCATCCAGTCCCCTTCTTGGTCTTGATATGTTAACACATGTCTGAGACCACAATAATATTCCCCTCCAGCCCCTGTACATGCATTTCAAATACTTTCAATATATATATATATATATATATATATAATAAATTTTTTATTGAAAGAGGTATACATACAGAGAATATTGGGAGTGGTGAACATGTTTTCTAAAGTGTTGATCAAGTGAGGGTAACCATGGTGAGCAAGCACATCAACTTTTCTACCTATCCGAATCCCTTCCATTTTCACCTTCACAAATAAATTACGTCTGCCATAATTACTATCTCCCTCTGCCTCCGCCTCTGCTTCCGCCGTGGTCACTGCTCTTCTCAGAAGCGGCTTCATCGGCGGCCAATCACCCGTTGCTTGTTGACTATTCAGATTATAAAATAATACCAAAATATCAAAAATAATAGTGAATAATACCATGTACCGCCTACATTGTTGGTGCACTATAAATCTGTGTAACGGTCAATGCAGAATGTAAGAATTTTCACATATAATAAAATGAAAAACTATAATACCTTGGAGAGGAGTGGAATATTAAGTTCTGATCGTGAAACGTGGTGGGGGAAATGGTGAGTCCGAGGCTGAGATCAGTGGGGAGGGTAGAAGGTGATCTCATTCTGTCCGAGCCTGATCGATCAACTACAGAGGAGGAGGTTAATAACAATGGCGGATGAGATGGGAGGTTAGTGTGGTAATTGCTGCTGCTGTCGATTGAAGAAGAAGATGAAGATGGTGAAGATGGTGATGAATGATCCCTTCTTATTAATGATCTCCTCATTCTTAAATCTCTCTGATCACTTTAATTAATTTGTGTTGAAAGTAAATATTAATGCTGCTGGCTGCTGCTGCATCTAGAAATTAAAGAAGAAACAAGAAAATAAATAGCACACCTTCTTTATAATAAGTACTGCAAGATTTAGAGAGAGGAGAGAGAAAGTGAAGGGTAGACAGGAATTGGAGAGGAGAGGGGCAGAAGTAAAGAATTTGGTGGGAGGCATGACCTTCAACAATCTCTTCCCCACCCCTTTACTGTACCTCTGTCTACCCGACATTTCCACGTGTCTTTGTGAAACTACTAAATTGTTACAGCACAATTATAATAAAGTTGTGTCAAACATAAAATTTCTAAAAAAATAAATAATAAAAAATATAACAATTTATATTAAAATTTAAATTAGAAAAAGTTACATGTGAGAGATATGATAGTCAAAAATTAAAGAATATAATATGTGTAAAGGATATTAAATTTGAATCCACATTTCATTTTACAATTTTAATCATTAAATATAATTTAATATATCAATTAGTGCAAACTTTTTTAGAATATCTGTTAGTACACCTAATATTATTGAAGATGATAATAAGAACTCTCATCTACATGTATATATACATATTCCATGGTTAGACTTAATAACAAAACATATTTATATCGTATGAGCGAAACAATCTCGACATGTAGCTCCACAATTAAACCTTCACTTTTTAAGTTATTGTAAAATTTATTTTTATTTGAATCGACAAACATATCCGTATTATGAAATTCAAGATAAAATTAAAGAAATGAGAAATTATTTTGCCAATTTAGGTACCCAACAAGGATTAATCTAAAACCCAAACGTGATCTGTTCCTCAACCCTTTTTGTTTCATAAACTATAGAAAATAGACCTACAATCAAATCCTCTAAATATTTCTTGTTTTTATTTGATCATTTACAAAATTTAAATATTTTTAAATATCTCAAACAAAATGGTAGGAGTCTATAAGGGCATTTTGGTATATTCACAAGCTAGACACCAAACCTAAGTTATATACTTTATCTGTTCTAAAAAGAATAAATTGAGGTACAAATTTTTTTTGTTTCAAAAATAATAACTTAATTTATTACTTTTAGTTTATAATTAATTTATTATCTTTACTTTATGTAGCATCAAAATTTTATTTTTCTCTTTCTATAATTATAAAATACATTTGCAAAATAATTTTATCAGAAAATATATTATCTTAAAAAAATTTAATTTTTTTAATTTATGTATTTATGTATTTTTTAATTTTTTTTTTAAGAGGGAGTGTGTATGTCAGAAGGATAATGATTCTGAGTCCCACTTGTCAGTCCAGGTTCCGAATTTGGTTAGACACACGCATATGCAAAATAAATAACTATTTACTTTCTGAGTTAATTACCATTATTTTGTCTGTCCGAGCTGATATGTATAGTACACGTATAATTCAATTGAGTTTTCAAATTAAAGTGTCACTATTAATCAATCTTATAAATTAAGCACTACATCAATCAAGATTAGCTTGTCCACGGGGACTTCTTAAACCAACTTAATGATCATCAACTTCCATCCGTTTAAACTAATTAACACTCCAAGACTGATCGGCATTCGGAAAATTCGACGAAAAAAGGAAAAAAAAAAAAAAAAAATTGTTATTGAAATGGAAATAGAAATATTTTTCGCCATCAACCAAATTATATGCTAACGTTGTTCTTGACACTGAATTTTTTTAGAAGCATAGTTATTTTAAACTTACGTTTCTTAAAATTCTCTTTTCTATTTTTATAGTTGCTCCATTTTAATATTAGAGATATTTTATCAAACTTGGCTTGAGAAATCCGAAAATTTAAATTAAGATGTAATAAAGTTATTAAAAATTTTCAAAATTTGTTCGTAATAGTATTTTATATAAATAAAAATAAATTCATTTCAAATTTAAATTTAAAATTTTATAAATACATTATATTAAAAGTCATAAGTATATCTAATTTTTAAAAATGATGAAGTATTAATTAACTTTAATTTTTCTTTGAGCCAAGGGAATCTAATGAAAAAAAAATAAAAATAATAAAAATAAAGGGGCAAAGTGCATCTCACACGCAATTTTGAATTATACAATTTACCTAACACTCTTGGTCTCTTGCTATAAAAAGCCATGCATCCAAACACCGAATTTATCTATTCCTGGACTAGAAATTGTGTGAACTTGCCTCCTATCTTTTTCACTCAGTTAATGAACTCTTATTTATAAGTAAAACCTTCCTAAATTGACATAGACCATGCATCACATTCTTGAAATTGTTCACTCTCCAATTCAAGAAATTGTGCTAATTTGATACCAACAAATAAAATTATAGCCTTTTTAAAAAGACAAATTTGTTCTAAAATAATTACTCATTTGTACTTTCCTAAAAGAATATAATAATTATTATTATTTTACATTATCCTTAATCTCTCTCATTTTTTCAATGAGATTTAATTCATTAAAATTATAAGGAGTACATGTTTCTTATCTCTCTCATTCACAACTTCCAATATAGAGGGATAGAAATGAAATTATGCATTAATATTTATTGTTGATGTTAATCTTTGTACATGTAAGCAAAACCATTATTCATTTCAGCTGTAATCCACTGAATTTATTATTGGAATTTGGAAAGATTATCGAGATGTTCACGGACTTCTGTATCCCGACAGTTTCCCAGCTTATTATGGAAAGATTATGAATGCATGCACGTCATTTTGTCCTAAAAATTAGGTAAACACGTCTAATCTAAGAAAGCTAATTATAAAATTCATTAGATTTTTCACGGAAAAGTAGTTGGCCAGTTTCTCCGATTAACTGCTTAATTTGGTCCTTCTGTGGTGGCTAATACTATAACTGATTATGTGGAATGTAATACGTCTGAAAATGAAAGTCTCGTTTTAAATGTTTTAAGAAGAATTGTCACTTTTTTTTTTTATTTAATTATCTGGATCAAGACAAATATTAATAATGTTATGGGTAACAACTTCCTACCAAAACAAATTAAAAATTTTGTCACGTTTTTTACATTTTCAAAAGTAAAACTCTATTTTTTTGGAAAAAATATTTAAAGTGGTGAATTTATATCGCCGATCAGATCTTAACTAGTCATTAAGACTGAGACCTTCTGATTAAGAGATCATGTGTTTGAGTTTCGTGCATGTTAAGTTTTCACTTATTTAAGTGGAGTATTGGTTGCATTTATAAAATTATTTTTCTCTTTAAGGAAGATTGACTGTTTTGATTTATGCTATTATGATATTATGATACTTTTGATGATGACATGTATTATTGTACTGTTCGATTAATAAATTTTATTTTTTTTTGCTATAAAAATAAAATTTTAAAAGGGCATACAAAATCAAGGGTCTCGAAGGTCGAAACCTTTTGTAAAAGCAAAGACATGTATAATCAAATCTAAGGGAGGCTAATCTTGCTCTTAATCTCAATCAATTCAAATGTTCAATGGATTAGTTCATCGAGTTCATCACCTCACATTGGAAAGAAAACCAACATGTGTGGCCTGATAATATTGTAATTAATACATACTTAGTGTACTTAAATGAATTATTATACAAACTAATGATACTTTACTTGAATTAATTGCACATTCATGTGAGAATGTACTTTGTATGTAGTTAAGTCAATCCACAAGTTGCACCGAAAAAAAAAAAGTCAATCCACAAGTTCATCACGAGGGATGCTGCGTCCAACAAAACATGCACACTCGTGGCTACGAGGAGGCCATACAAATCTTTGATTATGTTTATGTCTACCGCCGCCTAAAGATTTGAGGCAAAAGTCCAGTCACTTTTTCACTTTTGTTTAAATATCACACACAGAATAGTGAAAATGCACGTGTAACTAAAATCATTTCATTTATCATTTTCTTAAATAATACTCTACCGGATTCAAAAAATTGGCTTGGTTTTATATTTTTTTTGTCAAATTAATCAATTTTAAAATTAATAATTAATCTTATATATGTAAATATTTAGACAAGCAAACATTGGATCTAATACAGTTTCTTATGATTATAGTCTCCCATTAATAATTAATCTAATGCAGCTTATATATGTATTATATAGTATTAATTTTATTTCAAAAAATTAATTTAACTAAAAAAATTCAAACTATGCCAATTTTTATGGAATAGATTGAGTATTTAATTTTAAAAACTAAAAACTTAAGTGATTTTATTTAACTTGTCATAAAATCATGTCGTGACATCATTCTCCCTAAGCTCAAAACTTTAATTTTTTAAAAATTAGGATAGCACAAACTCTTCTCTCGTGACTTCTTTATTATATCGACTCTCGTACCCTAAAGGTTGTCCCTTTTTTTTTGAAGTTTTTGATTTTAAAAACTTCGAAACAAAATGCTCCTCCTAATCTAGAAGAGTACAAGATCTTCTTTGCTACATCCGATGATAATAATAAATAAATAAATGAGTAGTGTAGACGTGTAATGGAGTCCATCGAACTAGGAAACAGAAATAAATGAAAGCAAACTCGATGTCTCCCATTCTGTCATCATAATAACAGTATAAAGTTTGCTTGAACCTAAAGGAAGGTTTTATGTTTATGAGACGACATCGTTTCATAAACGAGAAAAAGGCAAAAGGGACAAAAGTAAGGGGGGGACGGGGGTTGTATTGCACACATGTTTGTTTGTGTTCCCCGAACACCTTACCATAATTGTTTGCTATGCTATCCAACACCAACACACTTTTCTTCAAAGCGATTCACCTATTTATGTTATTATGTTGGATCTTTGTATCTAACTAGAAGCGACTACTACCTACTTCCTCTAAGAAAAGGGAGCCTCTTTCTTATTTAACCGTTTTATTTCAGTATATATATATATATATGAGGTTTCTCATTTGGAAATTAAGAAATAATGGTGTCGGGTTGAATCTTTGTTTAAAGTTCGAGTTAGTATCAATTAATTTATGTTTAATTTTTATTAAAAAATTCATTTAATTTAATTAGTCAAGCGGTTTATTTAAAGATTGACTCGTTAAAGGCCCATGAATATTAAATATTTAAATTATTTATCAAAAATCTCGAGTTTGGCCCCGTTAAAGTTTGATTTAAAAAACCTCAGTTTTGTTAAATGAGTTGAGTTTAAACTCGATAAAAAAAAAAATTAATTTAGCTTAGGGTTAGTTTGAAACTTGAAAAATGCAGAGAAAAAGAAAAACATAAAATAATTTTAAAATAGATAAGGCTACCTTAACTAATATAAATCTAAGCAACTATACTTCTAGAAAATACAATATCAAAATAATGTTAGAATATAATTCAATTCTTGGTTAAAGGAGTTTTAATAAAATTTAAAATTTTTTTTTTCATTTTTTTTTTCGAGTTTTCTGAGTTCTAAATCAAATTTTAACGAACCAAACTAAGACTCAACTTCTTTTACACTAGGCCAATAATAGACGGATTAATGTTCTTAGCTTTTAGTCGATAAAAATTAGTGCTCAAATTTAAGATTTGTTTTAAGGTTATTAGTTTTGAATATAAACGAAAACTAGTAAAGACATTACGTAGTAATGAGGTTATAATTTTGTGAAATGGAGTGAGAATTTTTGTTGGATATAATTTATATTATATGTGTAAGTATTGAATGACACATTTTTCAAAAAAATATATCATTATATACGAATTGAGGGTCTCGCTCCTTAGTGAGCGAACGGAGGTTGCTTTTATTCTCCGATGTTTTCGTTTGTAGGTATTTTAAGGATAATCTTTTATTTTTGGTAGATTTTAGTTTTTTCTTATATTTATTATATAAGGAGATTGATATGTACTGTTTTACATCATTTTTAGAAAATAATGATATTGCAATAGACATAGTTTTTCCAATAAGAGTTTTCTTATAATTTTTTTGTGTTTTTGTGTGATTTTGTCTTTGTTTTATTTTATTGCATTATTTTTTTTATACGTTTATAATCAACCCCAACAGTTAGTCACTTATGACCTTATAAAAGCCAAACTAAACCCCTACACACACTTTTATAATAATTTAACTTTTTTGGCATTTTTTAAGACATTCACTGATATAACACCCCCAAATCTGGGTATCTACACCCCGACTTTAGTTGTCAATTTATTGATAACATCACAACTTACAAACACACATGACTTTATTGAAAAGTACACAAAGTTATAATAAAGTACATTATATCATGTTAGAAATATTATACATGACACCATTCACAAATTATTTTTTTTCTAGCAAATAGTATGCAACGGAAACATCTAAGCAACTGTATTATATGGACCTCTAGTTTATCCCCCCTTCCTCAATAACACTGCTATCAGTTATGTAAGAACCCGATATTTTAACTTTATAAATATGATGTTTGGAGGTACTAAATAAAATTATTGGTTTTCGACAAA
>JAUMHB010067277.1:0-13730 GCA_032359685.1 Pittosporum tobira | reverse complement strand
GGCGGGGGCGGGGGCGCGGCATATATCTGTCATTTGATGATTAAAGGTTTCCTTGTGAAGCCTTTTGTTGTCAAGCATCCCATGGAGAGTAATTAGGAGCTTATAAATGTGGTGCTAAGTGTCAATTAATGGATGATTAGTGGAGCTATTGATCTTGGTCATCCATTAGAATACAAGTAATCAATCTTGAACATCCATTCCAACTAATTAACTAGGTCAAACAAGTCAAGCTACTTCTCCCTTGGAAGAGCCACAAAATTAGAGGGAGTACTGCCATGTTTTATTCATTTTTCCATTCAAGGTAGAGAGGAAGTTAGAGAGAAAAAGAGAAAGAGCAAGAGCAAGAGAACCGTAAAACTAAGCCAAAACTAAGCAAAATTAAGCATATCTAACCATAATTCACTTATCCAAACTACCAAACCTTAGAAATTGTTGAGGTTCACATCAAAGATCATCAAGTTGGGGGCTGATTTGTTGGTGATCAAGCACAAGGAGGCTAGGTGAAGGCAAGATTAAGGGAGGCTAGGCTTATCTTGCAAAGTTTCAAGGTTGGAAAGGTAAAACTCATAACCTAGCTTATGATTTTTATGGAAAATTAAGTGCTTATGGTTATGTTAAGGATCAAAGATGGTTTTGTAGTTGATGTATTAATTGACTAGGATGGAAAATTTGTTAGTAGATCATTGGTTGTATATGAAGGAGGATGGGAATCATGTATGGTGTTTATGTTGTGGGGATGGTTTGGGTTATTAATTATAATACTTAGAGTAAATTTATTGAGGCATGCTAGATATATTAAAGAGTTAAAATAAAGTGTTAAAATAATAGAAAAAAGGTTTGATGATTTTATGAGCTAGTTAGAAAGAAAGGGAATCATGCATGCTAGGGTTGTAAAATTTTCAGAATCTGCAGATCATGTTTAAAATTTTATATAAAATAATTTACCCTAGATTTTTCAACAGAACTTTTTGAGAACATAATTAACTTATTTAAATTTTACTTCCCAGAGTTTTATTCAAAAAGGAGGTTATTTATTATTTTAATAAATTGCTAGAAAGGACTGCAGTAACTTTCCGCAGAAATAGAGAAATCTGAAATTTTGGTAAACTTTGGAAAATCATCAAAAATAATGTATTTATCAAAAATTCAAGAAAATATTTTTGGACATATTTGGACAATTTTAGAGTATTTTGGAAAATTTTAGCTCATTTTGAAGTCATTTGGTATTTTTATAAAATTTACGAAGTGCACTACATTAAACTCATTACAGAGTATAGTTTTCTGGAATTTTACCAAACTTTGAAAAGTCATATCTCATTCATTATAAGTCCAAAATGAGTAATTAAAGAGTCTATGTGTAGATACTAAAATCTAGTTTCTGAAAAAAATGGTCATGTTAATACAAGAATTCTAGAAATAAGTTATACATGATTAAGTCTAGAGGTGCAGAACAGAGTTTTCTGGAACGTAGTCCAACTTTAGAAAGTCATAACTTCTTCATACGTGAACGGAATGAAGTTGTTCTTGAGTCTATACGAATTCCTAAAAGCGTAATTTTTGAAAAAAAAAAAAAAAAGGTTTGTCAATAAGTTGTGTACAAAACAGAAGTTATACAGATCTAAGTGCTACTGACTCACTAAACTGGGATATGAAGTTAGTTAAATTGAATCATGAAAAGAGTGGTAATGTTTAAGGTCCATAAAATGACTAATATGAGACAATTTACGAATATAGAAACTTATTTAAAGGTTAAAGAAGACTCTGAAGTGAATTTGAACGTAACGAAGCAAACTGAGACAAGAGCACATTTGGAGTAAGTTAAGCAAGCCAGGCAAGTACACTTTTACTTGCATCTCTCCTTGCGTACAATTTTTGTTGTGCCATTGTACATACTTTTATTATCAATGATAGATATTGTTTTTAAAAAACTTGAAACCATGCCAACCTAATTGAGTCCTATGGGAGTACCTCGTAGTGGAAATATCATGTGTCATATGTATACGTGACCAATTCATTCAGAGCCACTTTTGTTCAGTTGGAAGAGCGGTCGGATGAAGGAATGAATATTCTTGAGCCACTTTTACTCAGCTGGGATGGTAAGCTAGGTAGAAGCATGGTTGTTGTGGGTTTGACGTATTTCTATTTACTCAATTAATTGATAATTTATTTTACATGACTCATTTTGCTTGATATATTTTTGTACTTGGAAGTGTGCCAGCATTTGGGAGAAATCCATTGTGTGCAAATGGATTTTTAAGTGATCATGATATCAAAGGAATTAATATTTTTCAAAAATGATTTTGAGTTTAAAAATGAAGAATTTTCAAGAAATAATTTTTATTAAAATAAAAGTATTTTGATTTGAAATATTATTTTTAGTGTTTGAGAGTAGTGTACTTGTTGAGCTCAATCCGCTCATCCTTGCTTCATCTTAAATTTTCTTTGTAGCGAGTTAGAATTTGGAAGGAGGCATTCGGGAGATTGAGGATGAGTTATGTGCACTGGAGAATTCTCTAGCCTAAGATAGTTGTAATTTTATAAGAATTATTGACTGTATCATATTTGACTTCTGCTGCATCGCAATAGAGCATAGTCATTTATTTGGATTATCGAGTATGAGAATTAATTAATGTATTTTTTACGACTGGTTCTCAAGTTGTACGAAACCGATGCGTCACAATTTCATCATCATCAGTTTTGAAAAATGAAGTTACCGATAAAGCTGGAATAATGTTAAGAGGAAAAAAAATCAAAAAGGAAGAGTTAATCCATGAAGTGGAATATTTAATCTCAGTTCTCAACATCTTGAGTTTTTTTCAGTATTTTTCATGCTAAAAAAAAAAGAATATATAAAGCACTAATGGAAATGTGCATTGATTTATTATAATTGATGGCCTGTAATAATTGTCAACGCCTACAAAAGAGTTATTGACGCTATCAATAATGAAATCAATGAATTTGAAATTGTTGTGAAAAACTGGTTCCCACAATATTCATTCATGGAGATCAACCAAAAATAGGGTTAGGGCACCCATCCAACCCTTAAAATACCGAAGAATGGGACATGACTATCATAGTGATTGTCGCTCGACAAACCTTAACCTTGTCCAAGTTTTGGTTGATGCTCAGCCACATTAGCCGACCGGGCTAGTGATGTCACCCATCTGGTTACACCGAGATAGTTGACTTAATGATTGCTACATTCACATGAACAAATCTATATCCACAATATCGTTGACTATATTCTCGGATTCAAATCAACACACGTGGGACTTATGGTCTGATGGGCCTAAACAGACTCCTATACAGACTCAATCACCGTAAATAGAATCTTGCACGGATTCGATAACAACACTGCCTCGTTACCCCTAACTTGTACACCAAGTTAGAGATCCTTATATAATCCCCCTTTCATGGTTGTAAGTGTATTCATTCAAACTCTCGCACACTTTACATAGAACTAAACATCGGTGTCTTGTTCTTGATTACGGACTTAAATATCAAAGAGGGGAACGAGGCCATAACCTCTCGTGTTGCCAATGTTTCAAGTTTGTTGATCAAGAAACCTAGTTCTATAAAGTAGGGCATAAGGGATACTAAGGTATTAAGGATCAACATGCATCGACAATTGGCGTCAGAAGGAAGGTAATCTCCGCGATCGTCCTTTACTTTTTAAAACACCTAGTCAGCACTAATCCCTATCAATCAGCACTCATGGCACTTCTTGACAAAGTGTATATCACACCTAATGCTCCCAACACAACCAGCGACAATAGGGAACAAGGCATTTCCCCCGTCTGCCTTAAAATTTTTCTTTTGTACTCCTCGTGCTCTTCGTGTCTTGCCCGAGCGGGAAGTGACTAGGTAGCGGGTTGTTTGTTACATCGACATCAGTGAGGCGTTTAGGCATGGGACTCAGCTATATGGGGTGAACAATTACCCTCAACTAATGTGTTGGGAGGTCGGTTGCGATACCCGTTTGTATTAACCTTGGTTGGTCGGTATTTCACATATGTTTTACTCGATGTCAACAATTTGTTATGCTATGTCGTGTTGCTCTTAGAGTAGTATTACCAACCTATCTTCCTCGCGGGTGTTAAGGAGATCTTTAACGTCCACATGGTCGTCTACTCTCGAGGGTGCTAGCTCCTATCCCGACGGAAATAAGATCAGCATGTCTATTGAAAAATCAGGGGAGGGGTGTCATGCAGGCGTTGTAGTGACTTGAGTCACCATGACTGTGACGACTGCTCTCAATTGAGGTGGTGTGTCCATTCGGGCATTGTTCGCCTCCCAATTGTTACTCAAGACAGACTTGAACAAGGTTTTGTATTTTACTGTCGCTAGTTGTGCCAGAGCATTAGGATTGATATGGACTTTGTCTTTATGTGCCATGAATGTGGATTACATGGATTAAGGTCGACTAGGTGTTTTAAGAAGCTAATGAAGATCATAGAGATCTTGGCCGTCATTCTAGCGCCAATTATAAATGTCCATGATCGTCAATACCCTATAATGCCTTGTGCCCTATTTTGAAAAGCTATGGCTATAGATCAGCAAACTTGAAATACGGGAAACATGAGCGATTATGGTTTTGTTCCCCTCTCCGATGCTTAAGTCATAAATCAATAGTAAGACACTAACTGCTAGTTCTATTGACATAGTGTACAAGAGTATAAGAACTTACGACCATGAAAGGGGGATTATATAAGATCCTCTAGCTTGGTGTTCAAGTTAGGGATTCAATAAGGCAGTGCCTTTACCGAATCCATGTTGGACTCTATGTGCAGTAATTGAGCCCGAATAAGAGTCTTTTTAGGCCGATGTGTCCATAATCCCCATACAAATGTATCATAATCCGTGAATATAGCGGATTTATGGTTTAACCATTTAATGTAGCCACCATTATGTCGACCGTCTCAGTCTTTCCAGTTAGTATCAACCCTAACCTAGTTGGCTTACATAGCCAATCGACCATAATTGTTCGGGGCAATCAATTAATTAGGTGTATTTAATTCGTTACTTAAAGCCCTAATTGGGGTTGAGCGTGCACCGCACCCTAACCCTAATATTAATTCTTGTTTGACCGTCTCAAACCTAGCCCGCTCGATGCTTAGCAGAAATGTATTTCAGAGGACCTTGGTCAACCTAAAACACGAGGAGTTGTGACCCCGTTCCTCTCTCCGAAGCTTAAGTTAGTTTGTCAAGTATGGGACATCAACAGTAATTCTAAGAAAGTATATTGTCATAGATTCTGAATTAGAGATCCATTTACCATAGTAATGAGGGAGTATTTATAGGAGTCATGTTCTGGCATGGGGGCCGAGGGTACTATAGTCGTGGGTCCCGCCTAAGGGGACAGACCTCGTTGGGCTTATTCGGAAGACTGGATACTTGTTGGGCCCAATATGTGTCTATTGGGCCATGAGACATCTGCGTGGTCGGGCCAAGGCCTGGAAGTTTGACGGGGGATGTAGTAGACCCAAGTTCAAAGCATATGGGTGATCACCCAGAAGTCTACAATTCATGTAGATAATTCGGACAGTCGGATGAATAACATTGATCGGTCGCCCGTTAGTCCGAGCGGAGAAAGCCCGATTGAATTCTTTGAAGATGTTGTAAAGAAATGGATGATATCAAGTATTGCCAAGCGGCTATTCTTGTCGTCCAGTCCACATGTACTGGTGTTCTGAAAGCCTAATTAGGATTGTAATTATTAACTCTAACCCTAATTTAGACCGGTCTACATCACCAAACTTTTGGGTGGTCTCCTTCGAAGAGTTTGAAGGACCTTTGTTTGAAAGGGAAAAATTATGGTTGTTGTTCATGATTTATCCATATTTTTATATATTTACAGTCGCATTAATGCACGTATGGGGTAACGTTGCTAACAACCATGGGAATAATAGTCCATTATTTTTTGTCATATATATAAATATATTTTAATCTAGACCTCATTATAATTGATCTTTTTCAGAACTACTTCACCAAGTAAAACACTTATCTTAGAATATATTAATATATTTTGGTCACTCTTATTCACTCATACATAACTTTTTAATAATTTTAATGTTGAACCATATATTTAGAAAAAAAATTCTTTCAGTATTTAAGATTCTTATGGCACATTAAAGTAACAACAGGAATAGCAATACATAGATATCATAATTTTTGATGAAACATAATATAGATATTTTATGAAAGAGTTAAAGTCTAAACATTACCTACTGAGAGAACTTATTTGGTTAGCTCGAGGTGCAAAAACGAAATGAAATTAGTTTGTCCCATTCTCTTTCCTATCTCTTTTCATAATTCAATCCAATAGTCATATAAAATTTTAATTTATTAATTATAATTATTTATTAATAATAATAATAATTAATTATATTTTATACAACTGTTGAATTTAATTAAAACAAAAAATATAATAGAGATTAAGACAGCTGATTTGATCATGTACAAACACACAGCAAATAAAACATCGGCACGAGATATAAATAGTCATTCTATTTCTCATTCAGTCATTCTTCACCTATGCGTTGACTTTTTTACTCTAATTATAAACCCGTTGACTTTCAATATAGGGAATGTGCCCAACAGCAAGCAACCATATAATACTCTATTTATTTTACGAAATTAGTTTTTTTTTTTCATATTTTAAATTTTATTGATAAAATTTTAAAATTTAAAATAAATGTAATTCATTATAAAATTAAAAATGACAAATATTTTTAACATAGTAATTTTATTTTACTTTTTAACATTTAAAGATATATGCGATTGTATTAATTAAAATTATATGAATTCACATAAGTTTAAAACCACATACTCACATTCAGAGGTTTACTCTTCCCCGCATGATGAGTCACAATATGATGTGTCAGAAGAGGATGATTGTGATTCTACTACAGACAATGAAATGTTAAATTGGTAGATTGATGATTTGTCTATCAAAGACTATGTTGAGGAAGTAAAATCATTTCGTTTTGCACTTGAAAATACGAGAGGTTCAAATTCATTAATTCATTGTTGATGGCCTAGATAATTCTTTTGCAGGCACCACACACACACACACACACACACACATATATATATATATATAACTCTTCCACTTCAATTTTTTTTTTGGGGGTCACTCTAACGACACCTTCATCGGTAACTTCACTTTCAACACAGGTTTGGAGTTATAGTTTTTCTAAATCAGATTTGGAATGTTCTTGTTAATTAACTCATTCAACTTTCAAATTTAGTTTTCTCAAAAAAAAAAAAAATTATATATTTTTATCATAATATTATATCAACTTTATCATATCAGTTTACTAATGCAAGTGTAATTCCTTTGACATATATTAATTCTATTGTTGGACTCTTGACTCTTGCTGATAGATGAGGCATCATCTAAACATTGTATAGCAGAGTTCAAGTTTTGATGTGCTAGAAAAAATTTAATGTTTAGTGCTCTATGCTTTGGCTTCTTACAGGTCTTCCAATCCTTGAATGCTTTGTTAGTGGACAAAATTCTTCCAGCTCAAAATGATTATATTTAATATTCTTCAAGATTTCTTGGTGGCTATATATTTTATTTTATCTTTGACAGAGGCTTTCATAAGTTTCAAAATCAAAGGACTAATTTGGAAGTGCATCATTCGCGGGGGGTGTTGAGGATATATCAAGATTGTGTGATGAGAAATTCATGTTTCATATTGTTATCATGGGATTAGAACTGTCCAATGTTATCATAAGCTAGGATTGGCTTGTGCTTGTCTTAGGATAAAACTTTGTTCTATAAACTTGTTATTGATTGTCAATGGTTATCTTGGAGTTATATCAATTATGTTTATTCTATTTTTTATGTGATTTTAATTATAATTTAGAAAATTATCTTTTAATATTTTCTTCACTTTTCCATGTCATATATTTCATGTAGAGTTATTCTATATCTTCTAACTGTAAGGTCCAATTAAAATATTCCTACTTGATTGTCTTCAATGTGATAGACTAAAAACAATAAGAAGATTTACAATAAAATTTTCTGGTTTAAATGGATAATTATTAACCGTCTAGGTTTAAGCGATATCCTAGTCAGATAGTTTCTTTGGAGCATAAGTCATTATTATTTCATGTTTAAAATCTTGTGTCACAAAACTTGTCCCGTAATCTCTTATCCTAAATCTTTTGTCCTAATTTTACTGTTCCAATTTTATGTCTCAAATCTTCTATCTTAAATCATGTGTCCCAAATTACATGTCTAAGTCTCATCTCCTAAATCTTTTATTTAATATGAGATTGGTGGTGGACAATGGTGACCAATGATGTTGTTGGTTGTCGATGGTGGGTTGGACATTGATGTTGGTGATTGACAATGTTCCATTGATAATGTTGGTGGACAATATGGTGGTGGTCAAATTTGGAGACTAAATCAAATAATATTGAAATAAACATAAATGTGCAAACTAAAGGGATTTTAAATAAGTTGTATTTGTAATTTGAAATACAATATTAGTATAGCCTACAAGTTAATGGGACAATAGGGTCATTGAACGTGTATAATTTGATTGAAAAATATGAAGTCATGCAATACGTTAAAGATAAAGAATGGCACATGTATTTCACATGACACATTCACCAGTATATATAAGAAGGTGATTTAGGGTTTTTACATACTGTAGAGACACGTCACTCTAAAGTTCGCCATTAGCTCTCCCTTCCTCTCCAATATACAAATATTTGATACACCACGAGTAGGCTATTCCATATTAAAAATATGGAAGTCATCAGAGATGGTAGCTTTCTCACACTCTCTATTTCCTTATTTTTGTGTGTGTTTGTCTTTCTAATATCTTTATACATACATACTTATGTATGGAAAAGATCCACAGCCACATGTGGTGGCCAGATTTCCCACCATCCGTAAAAATATTGGATGGGGTAGATACATTTTTTCATAGGATCTAGTACTCCCTTTGCCATTTTAAATAAGAAATTTTAAAAAAATAAAATTAAACCTCTATCGTCCAATATTCTAATGCACGACGAGAAATTTGTGGTTATATATATATATGTCGATTAATCGATCTTGTAACTATCAAAATTTTCAAATAAGATATATGATTGGTGGTATCAAAGGATTTTGTTTATGAGACTATGTGTAAACTACTTTTATTTTTCTTTGCTAAGTAGAGAACAAAATATTTGTCTTCAGTTATTGTGCTTAATATGTTGGTATCAAAGGATTTTGTTTATGAGACTATGTGTAAACTGCTTTTATTTTTCTTTGCTAAGTAGAGAACAAAATATTTGTCTTCAGTTATTGTGCTTAATATGTTGTAATAGGAATTTCTTAAAATATTTTTCTTTGGAGGTAACTATGCCTAGTATGTTGTAAAAGAAATTTCTTAAAATTTCTTAAAATTGAAAGTCATGAAAAATGGTTTATATAGTAGAAGCTTTGTGTATTATATATAGTTTTGTAACTGTTCATTTTCTAATCGTTGATAACTAATTTGGATATAATATGTAAATTCTACTTTAAATAGACATATAATGTTGAGAAAATTCAATGTTGAATAAACTAATTCATATTTTATTTATTTTATTATTATATATTATTTTGTAAGTCTTCATTTTCTAATCCTTGGTAACTAATTTGGATATAGTATGTAAATTTTACTTTCAATATAGCTATAATGTTGAGAAAATTCAATGTTGAATAAACCAGTTCATATTTTATTTGTTTTACTCTTTTAATATTTGTAAAACATTTATTTGTTCATTAATTGTTTGTTTTTCTCTTTTCTTATGGCTTTTATTATTTCACTTAATATGTAGGTTATTTTATTAGTAAGGAGGTCGTTGTTCATGTCATATCAAACTATTATCACTCCTCCTAGATATTCAAGGTCAGAAGTTATTTTTTTCGTAAGATTTCGAAAAGTAATTTTATTTTATTGTTCTGTCTATTTCAAGAGATTTTATTTTAATAATACACCGCAATGCCTAATTATATGAAGTTCTCCTATATCATGTGCTAATTTATGTCTCTCATTCTCTATTGTGTATGCGTGTTTATATTTACGAATACACAATAACATGATGATTATTACCATATTACTATTTTATTAAAATCTTGGAAGTTATTCTTTTCAAAATTTAACATGAATAACCTATAATGGAGAGATCTTGTAAACTCCTAGTTGTATTAGCAATTACAAATATATGAAGCAGTTTCAACTGTAATATCATTCAAAGTATATGAAATAATTTTAATATATAAGAATTCATTGATGAAAATTGGAAAATTTCAATAATAGAGACCCAAGAGTTCTAAAATAAGGGAAGTGAAGATACCAAAAAAGTCTTCTGATAAGTGAAGGGATGAGACCAAAGAGAAAATTCGAAAAAATAAAACAATGACTCAACGAAAACTCTCAATCTGTAATATATTAGTAATTACGATTCCATTAAAACCCCTAAAAGAGAAAAACAAAAGCTATTTTATATTTGTGGGAAACTCCAAATCTCTAGTATATTTTATTGTTCGGTTGAATAAATTAAAATGTTGTTAGTTTAATTATTTATAAGATTCTTCATGTTGAATAATATACAATACTATAAGAAAATACTCCTATTTTATTATCTTTAAGTTATGGTTCTTTTTCAGCTTTTTTATTTTATTTTTTTGTTCAGGTAGATTTTAGAATTTTTGGAAGGATTTATGAGTATATTAATTGAATTAGTATTTGTGTGGGTATATTATTTAATATATTATGATTCAAATTTTACTGAAGTAAACTGATTGAAAATATGCTCATTTATATCTGTTTATTATGTGTATTCTATATAAAAAAATTTACAATCAAAAAATAAATTTTTATATAAGTTTGAGGGGTCCTCTGATTTAATCTAAAAATTACTGTTATTACAAAATTTATTATTTTCAAACTCTAACTGTTAAATATCTTGGGATTTTAACGGCTACTAAAATCTAGATTGTTACTTTCAAAAGAAAAACAATTCTACACGTATCAACGCAAGTTTATGGCAAATTCAAATCAACTGTCTCATTTGTTGTCCCATTACCTATTCTAAATTCAATCTAATAGTTATATTGTATTGATTTGGATAGGAACAAGTGACCGATAATAGGACAGTTGAATTAGATTTACTTAGAACCCACTACACCCTATTCAAATATAGTCAACATATTAAATATTTGAACAGGGAAACTTCAGCATTTCTTATTGGAGGCTTATCAAAGCTCCATAGAACCGCGGTGTACAGAACTAGAGTTTTCTCTACCAAGTCACCAAATGTTGTATCACGCCAACAGATCCATTTCCCACCTACTACTTACATATTTTCTTCTTCATAGACTGCCACTGTTCTTAGGGTTTCGTCTTTCATACTGATAAATCATCATCATGTCCGCCGCCAGTGATCAGCATCCACGTCACACTATTTGCTTAGAGCCAGTCATCATTGCACCAAATGCTTTTGTCTTGCTCTTTATTTTTTTCTGAATTTTTTAATTTTATGGGTTTGTGATAAATAATGAGTTTGATGAAATGAATCATTGATTGATCACTAGGAAATAGCATAAGATTTTTGAAATTTTATTTGAATTTGTGGTTGTAAGTACTATAAATTAAACCATTCAAGTTTACAGAAACCCTAAAGTTGTGATGTCTTCAATTTTCACTATTTCGTCATGATTAGCAGTAATTGATTGAGATAATTTTTGTGGAATGTTCTGTGTGGTTTAAGTATCTTATGAGAAAGACAGTGGAGTACTGCTCCGAAATGGTGAAAAAAAGGAAGACGGTAATGGTGACTAATGTGTACTCATTCTGGTATACAAAAAGAGTCACATTTTAAGTTAGTAAAGTAAAATTTTAAATTTTAAATTTTAAATTAACATAAATTAATCTAATTTTAATCAATATAACTATGAATGTTAGAAACTATCTAAAAGGTTTTAAACATTAAACGTTCATTTTTTCTATCTAATTAAATCATATCAATTTTAAAATTTAAAATTTTCTGGATTGACTCTTAAAATTTGAAAATTGACTATTTTTTGAAGGGAGAGTATGTGATATTTCTTCATTTTTCTCTTCCGAAAAATGGGAAAATATTGGAAATATACACTATTTTGATATCAAGGGCAAATTTTTAGTTAAATAATACTATGTGCACTAAGAGGTACAACAACAAATGCACACAAAAGATCATAGCATAGAGTGCGGCATATCATAGTTAGTTACAATAATTGACCTACCCATGTATTTTCAATCATCCGTGAATTATGGTTTGACACGTCATTAAATTACAAATTTTTGTACTCATATGGGGTTCATAGTATTACTCTTATTAATTAGTCTAAGGAGGATAAAATGTTTGTGTAGTGTTTCAAATACCAAACTCTAGGGGCACTTTCACCTTGATGCTTCTTTTGAGGGAGAATACAACTTGATAGGCTTTCTGGATTTCATTCGTAATGCTAATCATAATTAGCAGTTCATGTCATTATACCATGGTTAAGCAATTAAACAAAAATAATTCAATAAATTTTAGTCAATATAACTCACTAATCTGAATTTTCTGAAAGATTTGAACAAGAGAGACCTTTCTTGTATGCTCTCTTAATTTCTAGTTCATTGTTATTTGTTTTAATTTTGACTTACTTTTCCGATTGTGACATTATATTTTCAGTTCGCATAGGATCAGATTTCAATTTTCGGAAGAGAATGCAGGACGCGAATGCCGTGGTGAGGAAGAGGGTGATTGGCGCTTTGCTGCTGGAGGCTTCAGCCAGCAAAGAAATGACCAACAAGAAAATGAAGTTGTTACAGCTGCATTGGTAACTACTATAGGGCTTACCTTCTGTACTTTTGATATATTCATCTGGTTTCTGTACTTTAATTTCTTGTGTGGGCATACTGTAATAGGCATCAGTGTTTTATTATTTGCCTTCAGTTTTTAATTAGGTCATCTTGCGTGTATATAAATGGGGTCTCGTCTAGATACAATATAGGATGAAAACATTATTTCATCCAAAGCAAGATTCACTGTCTAAATATCAATCGTATGGTTATGAGTTATCATCATTCACTATTAATAGTAGCAAAAGTGTTTTTTTTTTTTTTAAATACAGGAGCCTTCCACTACTATTAATAATAGATGATAAGTTTTCTCATCATCCACTACTAATAGTAGCAAAAGGATCCCATATAAAAAATAAAATAAAATATGCTATTATTAGTAATGAATGGTATGAATATTGAATGTTGAGATCACCATATGTACGGTATATCTTGCGTGGGATAAAATATTAATCTCATTGCACTTTGTACCTGGATGAGGCCCCATATATATGTGTGTGTATTTATATTTATATAGCTATATTGCCTTGCTTTAATTTAGGTCCTGAGTTTTTCAATGTTTTTACATAAATACTACTTACACTATTGCTTCTTATACTTCATTACACTACAACACTTTTTAAAAAAATTTCATGTCAGAAATATATCTAGACTCCTCTCCTTACATTAAATGCATGTTTAGATGTTACAGTTTGAATCGGAAGTACCTGACATGGTGGATGGTTTTGATCATGATGAAGCTGTTCCGGAAATTTTTCCTCAAATTTTCAGGTAATAAGTTCCATCAAATGCTATGATCAGAATGTGAGGGAATATTGTGGAAATTAATAACTTCTCCTATAGAGAGTG
>JAUMHB010067276.1:11188-25551 GCA_032359685.1 Pittosporum tobira | reverse complement strand
GATATTCTTTTCACTATAGAGAGAGTATGATAATAGTCTTGCCTCCTCTCTCTCTCTCTCTCTCTCTCTCTCTCTCTATATATATATATATATATACTTGATAGCTTTCCCAGTTCAATAGATTTGAGATTATCGATAAAATAACTCTTTGGATTATATTTACACATACAGTCAATATTATCATATGTATAAATTTCTTACCAAAATAAAATCAAACTAATACTCCATAATCTATAAGTATATATGAACTGAAAAATGCAAGAAAACGAATAAACTTTATTTAAAAATTTATCAAAAGTCAAAACAAACAAAAAAAGTCTAATTACTTATATTACGATAAAAACTTAATTATTAAAAGTAATTTTAATATGTAGATGGGTAGTGTAATGAAATATTTTTTAAAATGTCAATTAATTTTAAAACCTCATATTATCTTTTTTCACTTATAATAGAGTAGTTGTACGTGTGACTATGTGTTCGTATGGTAGCAGTTTATTGATTGAAAATTTTAAAATAATAATAAATTATGTTTAATAAGTCAAATATAAATTTAAATAAATAAATTTACAATTTAAATTCAATTTTAATAAAAAAAATTAAGTTAAATTTTAATTTATAAATATCAATTTAATAATTTCTACCAAATAAGCCCTATGTCGTGGCTCACGAGTTGTGACTAAAAAGTCAGCCAAATAGCATAAAATGTTCATCTAACTCTTCCCGTACATTTTCTTTCTTGGTAGCATCAAATATATATATGGCTTTTACTTTTGTGAGTTTAGTTCGATTCATTATTCATGTGTAACTTAGAATTTACGTTAGAAGCAAAAAAAATCAAAAAACTTGGTAACCAACGTTCCTACAACACACGCGCTCTCAAGGTGCGTGCAATCAACTCTCTCTTTTCTTCTTTTTCTTTGTTTAGGACTTTCTGAGTTTCTTTGTTACCTAGATTGAATTAAGATCCAAATTTATACTCATCATCAATATTTATTATTTTTATGCAAGATTCAAAATAATTTATCTTTGAAAATTTATCATATCTAAAAGACTTGGTCAATGGGACAACTGAGTACAAAACAAGAGATTGTTTTTGAAATTTCCAAAAATCAAATATTACAATCTTACAATTCGAAAACGATTTTTTTTTTTTTTTTGGGTGACAGGTGGAGTTTATAAATAATAAAACGGAAAATTTAAATCATATCAATTGTCAATATATAGAACTCACATGGTGCGTCGAATAAGGATTATTAAGTGATTTTTCATTTTCTTAAAGTTAGAATGTAATACTGTTTCGCTATATTTTCAAAAAAATGACTTGTGAAACCGCCAAAACAAACTTATGACAATAGCCCCATCTTCACTTTGGGCCTCATAAATATAATCATGCCTATTCATGATTATTTTCAATTAATTTTTTTTTTTAATTTCTTGCACAATATTTATCATAATTGCTCACTTCGGTTTAATTTGATATTCTTGTCTAACAGAACTAAATAAATTTATTAGTGACATAGTAGTTAATGACTCTGGATTTGAGATTGGAAATAATATATATATATATCCAATTCTGTCATTTTTTCTAATATTATATTAGCCTCATTTGTTTCATTTTTCTGTTTTGATAATAATTATCTTCTTTGACCGTCTCCTCACTCACCACAATGAATCTCAAGGAAAAGTTTATTTTAAAAAAATGTAAATAAAATAAAAATATTAAGTTTCAACATCTAATATATTATACATTCAAATTTGATCCGATCCATTCCGTTCTAACCCTCAAAAACTCCACAAATAAGTAAATAAATAAAATAAAAATCGGTTGGATAGACTCCGGTGGGTGTTGGATTTTACTATACCGTTCGGATACCTTCCTTCGGTTGGTTAATTATTATCACGTGCCTTTTACTTTTCTGATGGGATTCTTCATGTGAAACTTCGAAATTACGTTAGTTAGAAGCAAAAAGCGGCAACGACCTCACCTATTGTCATCCCAGGCGCTCTTAAGGTGCGTGCAAACAACTCTCCTTTTTCTATTGCTTTACTTTATCTGCTACCTAAATTCAATTACTAAATCATTTCTTATATTATACTCTATCTATTTCACAAAATAATTATTTTTTTAAATTTAATAATATAAAATTTAAAATTTAATGTGATTTATTATGTGAGTAGAAACACTAAATATTTTAGGGAATATACATTTTATATGGTTAATTTAACTTATTAACTATGATGATAAATTTATGTTAATTTCAAAATTTAAAATTATATGAATTAATTTTTGTGAAACAGATTAAGAATTGACTTTCACGAATTTATTTTGATATTTTAGCGCGCGCGCACACACACACATACACACACACACACACACACACACACATATATATTTAGGCATTTTAGGCATGGTGTGCTCATTCTAATCTTGAATATTATACTTACTTCATTCCAATTTAAACGTTTTAATTTTTTTTTGTTTGTCTTAAAATAAATATTTATTTTCTTTTATATAATTAATTTTGTCATATTTTTTCAATGCTTCCCTTAATTTAATCTTTCAACTATTGACGAAGTGTTCAATCAAAAAATGGCTCATTTGGAGCTAGTTGAGCAAGGGTAAACTAGATTGTTGTTCTCTCAGGTGATGTTTGATCTTTTCAATTATCATCCTTCTCGAAGAAGTAGGTTAGGTTTATTAGATCGTTTTTTCTTTTGAAATATTTTCAACTGATGTCCTTCTAACAAGGGTTAGGTCAAGTTTTTTAGATCATTTTTTTCTTGAATGAACTTTTCAACCATCATCCCCCTCAAATAGGCAGGTTAGGTTTCTTAGATCGACTCCATAAGATAGTAAGTTAGATCTTCTAGATCATCGTTCTTATAGATAATGTCAATGTTACAACTGAAAAATGTGTCATGTTTTTCAATCAAACAGTTGAAGGTAAAGACATGTTGCTTAGAGATCTTCATCTGATACCCGAGGTTGTGATTGAATAGAGGTTCTTCGGAGATTGTTTGTCGTCACTTGAGATTGTACTTGAGTCCTTAGCTCCTTTTTCCGTCGCTCCTTACTCCTTTATGCTTCTTACAAAATAAAGAGCACAGGGAGTGGTTCCCCACTTATCACCCATCCGATACTTAAGCAAATAATTGAATTTTTTATAACAGGTTCCTTAGTGAGCTTGACTCGACACAGATAAGCATGAGCTATAGTAGCGACATGATGATGTTTCACTTGGTTGCAAGATCAAGAACTTTAGTCATTCTCTCGAGAGATCATAATCTAGTTGGGAGCTCACATGCTCTAGTAATAAGCTTGTAAATTGGAATCTTAAAATGAGAATAGAAATATCTCCTCCATCACCTTGCATAATATTTATAGGTGGAGATGAGGTGGTCTTTTGACAATACCTTGTCCTTTGAGAGTTGGAGAATATAGTGCAATGTGTTCCGTTGTTGCTTTTTGAGCATCTGTAATAGATAATTCTATCAGAGATAACATGATCATGTATACATATCGTCCAAATAAATTGGCGTTACATTTTAGCACCAACAATGTGTAAAATTTCAATTATAGACATGACTAAACTACCAAGTTTTATCAATTAGTATATAGTAAAGATTTTACTCTCTCTTATACAAAATGAATTATGTTTTGAATTTTAAGAATTGATTCTTAAAATTTTAAAAATTAAAATTCATCGATTCATTATAGATTATAGATTATAAACAACAAATGTTTTAATAATTTACATTATTTACATATTGATGTACAATATTTACAATTATATTGACTTAAATTAGATAATTTCCTATTAATAAGGACTCATTTTCAAAGTCAAAATGATATTTTTTTCGAAACATATAGGATGTTTTTTTTTCCTTTTTCCTTATTTTTTTAGGCATGGTGTATATTATTGTGCTCATTCTTATCTAGAAAATTGTATTTGATTTGAATTGAACTGCAAGATTTGGAATCATCCTCAGATGATTCATGACTGGCAAGGAAGCTTCATCAAATATGAAACACTTGATAATTAAGGTTTTGTCTACAGGGAAGAAGGCCAAAAGCAATACTAACGCAACTTTGACTTTGTTGTTAATTTGTTATAATCATTTTTGTCTCTGTTATTCTAACATCAAACAAATCATGTGATATTTAGGTGTCATAATCTTTGTTGTTAATTATGATGTTGTAATTCATGTTTCATCTTATTTAATCCGTGACATAATTGAAATATTTTATTAACTAGGTTATATATGTGATTTTATTCTTTTTTTATATTAAATAACTAACATTCAAACATGCATGTAATTTGTGTGTCATTTATATTACGCCCGTGATTATAATTAATTAGGTTTTTATTTTTTTGTAAAGCATGATCGAGTTTCAATTTTAGTAATTAATTATTTTTTAAAATAATTTTATATAAATTTAAATTAAAATAATTGAAGGTTTTATTATAATTTTTGTTTATTAAAATAAATAATATAGTTGAATTAAAATAATTATAAAATTGTATTCAACTCATGATTCTTAATTTGTTATATTAAACGTAATATATAAACAAAAAAAATATATATATATGTAATTTGTAATGCCCGTTATTATAATTAACTCAACGGTAATACCAGGCATGTACAAAAGGATTGAATTATTTTTAATGCATTTTTCTTTTTTTACTTTAATTTTGTATTATGCAGTGCAATATAAAAATAAAATATAAATGATAAACACACTCCAAGTTTTATTACTTGCACTTCACTGTATCATGAAATTTGCTTTATGTAGTGAGGCATTTGTGCACTTGCAACTCAATTAAAGATTTAGCAGTAATCTTCAAATTGTTTTGCCCTTACAGGTAAAACATTAACGCAAAGTTCCTTTTGAAAAACAGGTAAAACATTGCCATGAAAGTCCAAACTTCCTTTTCGAAGAGAAATGCAGTTCTTAATAGTACTGCATAATTCTTATTTGCATCAATAAATTAGCATTATAACGCAAGGTGTAGCTGTATTAATGTGTATTAAGATTGTTCCTTTAGTTTTATAATTAGAGATAAGTTTAAAAAAATAAATATTTTTAAAATAAATACCTGATTTTAATTTTTATATAAGAAAAGTTTTTTTTTTTTTTTTTTTTTAAATTTGGAGGTGGTGCAAGATCTTATCTTTATTTATAATAAGATAATAAATTAAAAATATCATAATATGTTACAAAATAAAACTAAAAATATGTTTTAAATTTTAAAAAGTACCAAAAAAATGAATAATAAGGTCTCATATGAGAACGGCTGTAGTAAAATTTTTATTCTTCATTCTCCATCGACGTCCCGGGAGTGAAAATGAAAGAACATGCCAGCAAATTCCAAAAGCATCACATCTTTAATCTTTTTCTCTCCCCGTCTCTCTCAAAACATGCATAGGATACCATAATGTTGTTGGGGTGGGCCACCAAATACCCCAATATCCTACCTCAAGACACATTCATACATGTAATTTGTACACTAATATATATATATATATATATATATATATATATATATATAGAGAGAGAGAGAGAGAGAGAGAGAGAGAGAGAGAGAGAGAGAGAGAGAGAGAGAGAGAGTTTTTACAATAAACAATGAAGACAAAAATATAGTACAAATTATAAAATAATATTTGCTATTATATGCAATGGATAATATAGTAAAAATTATTATTTGCTATAAAGTATAACAAATGTTGTAAATCATACCACCATGTTTATTTTTTAATTAATTAATATGTATAATTAGAGATGGTTATGGATCATAATCTAACCCCCTTGTTCATATCGTTTAAATCAAAATTCTATAATTTAGTTCATAAAATAAAGCCTCTTTTGTATAAAATAACCTCTGAATTTTACGGTTAATAATTGCGAAGAAAATTGTGACTCTTTTGTCCACGAACATTCCCTCAAAGTTATTAATAGAAAATTCATAAATAATTAAAAGAATGTTGATGTTATACAAAATTATATGTGCTCTGGCTACAAAAACTGCAAGACTTTATTATTATTTTTAACAAAACAGATTTCATTTTAAATTTTAAGCATTAAATAAAAATTTAAATGACCCATATGAGGTGGCTGATACACAGTCATCTCGATCTAACCTTCTATATATGTATATACATACATATTTCTTTTTACCCCATGGGATTTTCTGCCTGCCTTGTCCACTGCTTGGTTTTCACCGCTAAAAGGTTTCCCAAATAAAACAAATTTATAATCACATTTTCTTATATTGTTTATATGTTACTTTAACCTTTGAGGGATATATAATATAAGTACCCCATACAACCTTCACCCTTTTAGATCTTCTTTATATTAATAAAAAATTCTATTCCTTATCTTTATAAAAAAAAATTAAAAGGAGTAATATTCATTAAATTTTAATGAATATATAGTTTATTTTTCTTATTTATAGTTAAAATATTAAATTAAATATTTAAATTGATGATATAATTATAACAATAAAGATAAAAATATTTTTACATTGAATTATTTTTAATAATTGAAATATTGATTTTTTTGTTACTGAAACAAAAAACTTTTGAAAAGTGATATTCTTTAAATACTTAGAACATGGAATACTAAGAATGCAGAATTACTTTATTTAGGAAAATTAGATAAATAGATGTCCATTTCATAGTCAACAAAGCCAGTCTTCTCTGAATCACACACCTCCTTAGCCACCACTTTATTCCTTGTGTCATTGGTTGATTAAGAATTCCAGCCTTTTATTTCCTTTCTTCCATTCTCAAGCACGACAACCTTTTTCCCAACATAATAATCTCAAAAAGGGAAACCGAAGAGTTGTAACTTGCAAGCGAGCCGATATATATATATATATATATATATATATATATAATAGTCCTTGAAATTCTAAATCTATAGAGATGATAGTAAGAAAAAGAAAAGAGTACTATCTTAATAAACTTCCTTCTTATTGATGCTTCAAAAAAAATAAATCATCTACCTGATAAATATAAAAGGACATAATAAATGTTACAATTTTTTTCAACCGAGTCAAATAGATAATTTATGGTGAGTCGAATTGTAATTTTGAATATTTGTTAATTTACAGAAATAAAAAAAAATTAAATATGATTACGAACTATCCAACTTCAATCTTCAATAACCATTATGTCATAGCAACATGATAATATATAAAACACATTAAATATTATACTAATGGTAGGAAATGAATGTTACGTTTCTCTTATCCGAAATAATAATAGCAGCCTCTATAGATAATCGTACTTTAATTTTATTATTCCTTTATATATTCGTCTATTACATTAATTACTTTGCTTGGCTTTTCATTCTTACCCCGATATATTTTTTTACAAATATTAAATATAAATTATGATATCATTTTAGAATTTGAAAAATGTACTACAATTAAAGATATTACTTTAAAACGATAGACTTAAAGATTTTTAAATGTTCAATAAGACAAAATCATACCCAGTAAATAGTATATATTTATTCAATAATGACAAATAAGTATAAAAATCAATAAAAACTCAAATATTTTAATAATCACAAATAGAACGAGATATTTCATAATATTAATTCCAATTTTTTTTTTTTAACAAGACTCATATAAAAACTTTAAATATGATATAACTTTAAAAGTAAACAATATTCTACTAAAAAGTTAGACAATAACTAAACAATCCATATTTTGTACCAAGTAATAACCTAGTATTAAGAATAATAATTAAAAAAATATATAGGTTTTATTTTCATTCCTTTTTTTTTTTTCCTTTCCTTTTATTTTCTCTAAAGTTGTCGGAATCCCAAAACTAGCCAAAGAAGGAGAATCAGTTTGTACTTTGTAGTATGACTAGTGACTAAATTAGAAGCCTGGTGATCATACTTTCCTTTTCTGTAACTGTTCTATGCACTTTCCAATTAAAGAAATAAGTGGCAGCATTCGACATAAGGAATACCAGTATTTGAATAATGCCAAATCTAGTAATAGTTCAGTTGGCTTGGTCAATCTTCCTTGACTTGTTGATTAACGCCTGTACGAGTAGTAAATGTGGTTGGAGCAGTGAGAATGTGATCACCGGAGTCACAATCCCACTTTCAAGTGAGGTAAATTAAATGGGTGGACAAAAATATCATCATCATATACGGAGAGGTTTAGGGTTTAGTTGGAGAGAAGATAGATACCTCCTAACTCTGTTCTAAAAATATCTATCTAGTTTGGATTAATTAATCCAAGAATAAATCGCAGAAGGTCATTTAATGTCTAGGTGGATTGGGTGCTTAACATTGATTAATTTTCATTTGTATTTAATTAGTACCTGACTAATACCGTCTAGACATTAGACCCTCTATTTATTACTGCTTACTCATTTTTAAAAAATTACCTCTTACTTAATGAACGTGTTATTATATAGAGGTGTGGAAAATATGATCATGTGCATTTGGCATGTGTGGCATTTTTCCTTCCTAAAGAATGGCAAATTGTTTGTTAGGCGCTAACACGTCCAAGTCAATGGGGGGTTCACATCTGTACAAGTAGGAATATTTCTGAACTTTTATCCTGCGTGTGAGTTCGACACCCATAACAGGTTATGCAATTGTCAGATCACTTTGTGTGAACTAGGGTCGGATCCAATTATATGCTTTCATTGCCTTCCACTCCCTTTGAGTATTTCATATGCTAGGGGAGTATAAGAAGAAGTAAATCAAACTTGAAATATTGAATATTTTTGAATCGTTTAGTTCTTTCTCGTGATCTACATTGAATTACAAAAAAATCATCCATGTTCGGAATGTCTATTATATGTGATAATGCCTACCAATAAGTCATCTTAACCATTTTCTCTTAATTTTGTAAATATTTCTTGGCTATTTACTTCACCTTTATTATCAAAAAATAATGGTATATCTTTTATCGTCTTAAGGGCATCGAATGTCGGAAAAAACAACGTAATCACACCAAGAATTGTACCACAATGTGAACTCTAACGCATGTCTCTAGGTCATTTTAAAGTTGTTTCTTGATTCAACCTCTCAAGATTGCAAAACTACCATTACAAATTCCTTCAACTAATTTTTTATTTATTTCAACACCAATAATTGTACCATAATGTGAACTTTAACACGTGTCTCCGAGTTGTTTCAAAGTTGTTTCTTAATTCAACCTCTCACAGTCGCAAACTACAATTAAAATTTCCTTCAATTATTTTTTTTTATTTGTTTCACCCGAAAAATCTCTTTCCTTTTACAAGATACCCCAACAAAGGCTATCAATGCTCCCAAATAATCAAAGAATGAACTAAGTTACTAAGTTTCTCATGTTTTATTGTAATACAACAAGTGTCAATTGAATTTGATGAGCAAAACAACGAACATAGAAAGCGGGCGTGGTATTTGTCAATATCAAACTTTTAAAACCATAAATATTTCCACCATATTACTAGCCCTATCATAACATTACCCACACAATATGACAACTCAAACCATGTGTACCAAAAAGTGATTCAATGGCTTCTTTTAATGTCCTCGAAGTAGTTTCAAGAATATGTACAATGTCAAGGATGCGCTCAATGATAGAACCACATTCATTCAGATCCCTTAAAGAAAAGGTCATTTATTCTTTCACTAATGAATAACATTATTTATCAATTAACAAATAAAAGAAACCATCTCCAATAACTTCTATAATAGCTCTCATGGATAAAAAAGCTTCAGCATTACGATCATGTTTCTGAATTTTTGATGACTTCAATTTTAGATTCTTTAGAGCATTCTTCAAATAAACTTTATCTGTTTTTTTATTGTGCTTGAATAGAAACTTTTGAATTAGAAGAAAAAAATTTTGATTATTGAAAAGCTCTGTCTCATCATGACCAAGGGAGCAATGTTTGCATCAAAAGAAGTTTACCACACTCAATCGATGTATTCAAGCGAACATGATAATTAAATTTATCTCGATCGATATTCAAGCAATGACAATATCTATGTGATGTTTTTGTTTCGTCAAATCTTAACAAACCCTTAAGCATTTACGACGAGTATTGTTATATCCTCCAACATATTTATCAAACTTTACTTTCTTGTGTTTTTAATTTCTGAAATTCCCTTTTATGAATAAATCTTAACAACCTCAATGATCACCATGCTCAATATTATAAAGATAACACCATAAGTAAAGACAACATCTGTAGCTTCACTATATTCTAACCATGGCCCATATTTGTTGTAACATTTTGATTTAAAATGATGCATACTTCCCAAAAAACTACCATGATATATTTTTACAAGTTTTGATTGCCAAAGGTCTTTGGTCAAGTATGCTCTATGGATATCTTCTCACTCTTTTAAATTATGAGCAATACTATATATGCAAGGTCTTAAACCTAGATCGATAATGGGGATCGTCTCAAATTAGGATTAGGGTTTTCACCTTAGCCCTAATCAGGGCAACGTGGCATCCCACGTGGCAATTCATACGATCGATCACTCTTAAGACTCGGCTATTCGCCTGGCCCAAAGAAAGACCGAGCCCGGCCCTTGGCCCCCAGAAGGAGCTTGCACCCATCTCCCGAGCCCGGACCTCGGCCCCTGGAAGCAGCCGGCACCTGTCTCTATCCGACTGGACCAACGTCGTCGAGGACCTTCAAACTATACGTCTTGGGCCCAGGTCTTCCCAGCTATCAGGCCCAATCCATCCTATCAATTGGACTTGACTGAGCCTGGTTCGGGTCCAACGGCCCAAAGACCATAAACAAGTTCCAAGGCAGCGTCCAATCAGTCGCCTGACCCCGAAAACCTTGTTAACTCAAGTAAAGTGCACCATGCCTACTTTATCGGGCTACGGGTCAGGGCCAGTTTTACAAATACTGTCTCATTTGCACAAATGGGGGGCCCGCTCTCAACACACAAAAGAGCCAAAACTTTGAAAAAATACTCTCTCAAACACATGGTAAGCCCCACCCTCTCATACTTAATACTCAGATTATCACTTTAATCTCAACTAACTTAAGCATCAGATAGGAAAACGAGGGAACAAACCCCTCGTGTTGCCCGTGTTTCAAGTGAACCTACTCTTGCTGATGTGTGTCCCAGCTGGAACTGAAGTTTGGACTTGGTCAACGGTCGGGTTGGTCCCAACAATCGACAATAACTTATACATGTCCATTTGGAGAAGGATTATGATTAGATTTTTCTTGAATGGAATGATTACTTTGATTGGAACTTTTTTTGAGATTACCAATAACAATACTAGACCCTTGATTTTGAGATTGTTAATATTAGTAATTTCTTTTCAAAATTTATGAGTGCGCATTTAACGTTCCTTGCCCAAAATAGCTTCTGCCCCTAATATAGATGTACTTAGCAAATGTTACTTGCTCATTTCCCTTCGCTTTTTTCGAAGGTTCATTCGTCATCTCCAATGGAGTTTTGGAGGGGGGTAAGGTTTTGCCACCTCGAAGTGAAGCAGTGAAGCAATAATTGTAAGATACATATTTTGATCAACTTCAATTTCATCCACCCTATTTTATGTTGAAAACTTCATTTGAGGTGGGGAACAGAGGATTGGTTTTGAGATCAATGAGTATAGTTATCTCTAGGATGGCATTTTAGGCATATCCTCATTGACAATATAAAATTTTACCATGCTTCTACTTTTATGAGGGTTTTTATGAAAAGTGACAGGTAATATAATAGTTCCCACAATGGGGACAATGGCATTACCAAATCCATTCAACGAGGGCTCTTGGTATTGTTTAATATAAGCCCCTTTAAACTCCACTTTTTTATAAGCATGACAATATAATTTGTCTACGGAGCTACCATTATCAATGAGGATTTTTTATGACTAAGCACCCTCATGATGATGTTAGACTCCAAATAATCATGGCCGATGAAGGTGATCAGCAAAGATAGCGCAGGTTAAGCCCTCTTCATAGTGGGAGTCTTGAAAGCATAAACAGATTAAGAGTAAGCTTTCGGCCTTCTATGCTAAGTGTTCCTTTCTACCAAGCTTCCAAATTAGTACATATCTAGTTATCCACCACCTTTTGTACACTGCTTTATGGTGAATCATTGGATATTGCGAGGGCTTGTGTTAGTGGGTTTGTTGAAATGTGTTGCGTATAGTGTTTTTAATGACCATCTTGAAGGCCCTTCTTAATCAATTCTTTCAATTGGAAGCATGCTTCTGTAAGGTGGCCTATATCCTCATAATGCTCGCAGTACTTCTTCTTTTTCATTTTGAACTTAGTTAGTTTTAGCCTTGGTATTTGCTTGTAAAATTGTGACCCCTCAATCTAGTGTAGGATTTTGGTTTTACCGATGTTGGGGGTATAGTGGGAGTCGGGCTTTGTAACACTCCCTTCTTAAAATGAAGAAAGGGAACATCACTTACAAATACAAACTATACCTCAAATTGTATACATAGAACTAATATCCATAAATTGTTATAAAATATAAGTCTCATATGCAAATTGCAGATCAACAAGAATCCTCCAAAAGAATCACATATGCAATAATCCTTACAAATCTCATACGCAATCAAGTCAATTCTAATGGGTTTCGTAGCATTTCTCCTCACACAATCCAAATCAAATGACTCTGTTCACTTACCATCATAAGAAAAGAAAGATAGCTAAGCAAAAATTAAGGCTAAGAAAAAATTAAGTGGGGATAATAGAAACAAAGAATGATATAAACGTTAAAATAAAGACTAACAAAATTCAACAATAAATATAACAAAACAATATCAAATCCATGTTAATAATGGTTAAATGGAATCTTAGGTTAAAGATAGCGGATAGAGTTCATATAACACATCAAAAAGCATCTGATCAAGATGCCACACTTGATCAAAATACTTATATAGAATGGTGTTAATGTGTATGACACATACATCACTAACTCAAAACAAAAAACATAGATATAATTGGGTCATCCCAAAGTAGCCATAACAAAACATATATAATAAATGGCCAAGCTCACTTCTGGAGCACAAATAGATACGCATTCATGTCCCTTCTGGTACTAAGAAGGGCATGCAAATATAGAGCTCAATAGTATGTATATCAAATATAAATTATATCACATATCATATATGCAAAATCAAATCTTAACAAATATGACAATGTGATTCTTAAACGACTACCTAGTGTATGAATAGTAATAATTACTAAGAAGAGAAAACAAACAGAATGAGTATAATTATAAAAACAAAAGGGATGGATGGATGGCAAACTCTTTAACAATAAAACCAATTATTTATAATTTTTTATGTCATGATCAACTCATTCTACTTATAGTGTGATACTCCGTCTCACATCGGTTACGTTTAAGAGTAGTAATAGTCTTATATAAGCTTTAGCTCACTACCAAGAGTACCTAATAACTTAAGTTTGTGGGTCATGCATGTGGTGGGCTAGTAGGCTTGATTGGTATTCTTAGGCCAGTATATTAGGGTCCAGGGTTGTTACAAATGGTATCAGAGCATGACCCAGCCAGAAGTGTGTTAGCGCTATCCGGGTTTGATTTGATTTATATTTGGGCTTGACAGGGGCGTCAAGTATTTAAGTGGGAGAGATTGTGATATTCCGTCTCACATTGGTTGAGTTTGAGAGTATTAATGGTCTTATATAGGTTTTATCTCACTACCAATAGTACCTAATAACTTAAGTTTTTGGGTCAAGTCTGTGATGGGCTACTGGGCTTGGTTGGTACTCTTGGGCTAGTGTGTTAAGGTCCAGGGTTGTTACAAAATGATACCTATTGTGATACTTTGTCTCACATCAGTTAAGTTTGAAAGTAGTAATAGCCTTATATAGGCCTTACCTCACTACCAAGAATACATAATAACTTAAGTTTTTGGGTTATGCATGTGGTGGGCTAGTGGACTTGGTTGGTACTTTTGGACCAATATGTTTGGGTCTAGGGTTATTACAAATGGTATCAGAGCATGACCCAACCGGAAGTATGTTAGCACTGCCCGGGGTTTGATTTGATTTGTGTTTAGGCTTGACAGGGACGTCAAGTATTTAAGTGTGGGAGATTATGATACTCCGTCCCACATCGGTTAAGTTTGAGAGTAGTAATGGTTTTATATAGGCCTTAGCTCACTACCAAGAGTACCTAATATCTTAAGTTTTGGGGTCAGCCTTGTGATGGGCTAGTGGACTTTGTTGGTACTTTTGAATCGGTGTGTTTGGGTCCAGGGTTGTTACATATAGCCACCACAATAGAGCTTAATCCCATGCAAGACACACCTTGCCAACCAATTCCCATTCATAATTATATTCTTTCCAAAAGTTCGATGCTCATTAGGCATGGCAAATGGATGAAT
>JAUMHB010067265.1:0-10295 GCA_032359685.1 Pittosporum tobira | reverse complement strand
ATTGCTTTCCGCTAAACCCTAAAGTTTGAACAGACACCACGCACTGCACTCCTAATTAAACAAGTAAACTCCGAAAATAAGTCAACGGTCAGAATCGTTGGCTATCCAATCTCGTGATTTTCATCCATATCACCCAACTAATCTTCCTATATATCATCATCATCATCTAGTATCCTTTTTCACCACCAACATTCATTTGCCAGCTCTTTTCTATCTATACCAATCACTATTAATTACCACAGCACATTTTGGTTTTTTCTGTAATTTAATTTGTGATTATTAATTAATTTGTGTTTGTTTCGAAGATTAATTTGTTCAGTCGTCATGAGCCCTGCAAACTTTTATTATGGCGAACAAGCAAGAGGGGCTATCAATGGCCCACGTCCATCTCCTTTGCGGATCAACAAAGTCTCAAATGTGATCCAAAAGCCCTTGGCAGACCAGAAGCAGCACCGAAAGCCGCCGGTGATTATTTACACTCATTCTCCGAAGATCATCCATACCCAAGCTCGTGATTTCATGGCCTTGGTCCAGAAGCTTACGGGCTTTTCGTCGTCTCGAGATGAAAATTTTGCACCGGTTGAAAATAAAATGAAGAAAAATTTTCAAATTTCGGATTTGGTAGGAAAAAGTATTATTAGTCACGAGGAGAAAGAATCGTCGTCAGTTGTTACGGATGAAATTTATGAGGGCGGTGGTGATGTGAGAGAGGCTTGTTCAGCAGTTTCTCCTTTGTTTGGCACGCGTGATTCATACTTGGCCGATATTCCTCTTTTCACACCCACTGATTATTCCTGTTCTCCTGGTCATCTTTTTAGATTCTCGGATATGGTATCTCCATTGCCAAACATGGGTAATATTCTTATGGCTTCACCTACTTTCTTGGAGCTGCCTGAATATTGATCGGTTGATTGGGTTATTGGAGTTGAGAGATTTCTAGGGGTTAGTTGCTTGGAATTGGCGATCTTCCCATTTCACAGGTTGAGTTTTTCTCAATAACCTTTTTTTTTTTTTTTTTAGTTCTTCTTCATGTTAAGGAGATTAATCTGATAAATATGAACAGTATTTGTTAATTTGTTTATAGCCAATTAAATTCATTCTTTGGCTAGGTTCGTTTATATACTGCTATTTGTTCATTATCAACTTGAATGGTACTTATTATCTTGGCATTCAAAATTAGTGATATTCTTTTAAAATTTATTTTTAAAACGTTGTTGTTGTAAATTTATGTTTAGCATTAGTTTAAGATATAATAATAATATATTAAAAATAATTAAAATAATATAATTATATTTAATTTTGGAACGATGATGATCGAAAGTGTTTCACCAATTTATTATAACTAATGATGTTCTAACCAATTCTGCCTTCAAATACAGTATTTAGTAATGATTCTGAACAATCATATTGTTCTTAATCAGCTGATATATATATATATATATATACCAGAAAGCTAATAAGACATTGGCAGCAGGCAACTATATGCGCATAAGTTGAATGGAGAAAATTGCTCTCTCCTTTTTTCTCTCAGAAAAAAATATAAGAGGATGTATTGTCAGCAACCCAACTCGACTCAACGAATATGATAGTTTAATTCGTAACATTTTAGTGAAATACCAAAAACTATTGCAATATTTTGAAGGCTTAATTTATCGTCTTGCTTGACATATTTTATTTCAAAACAGCTTGAAACTTATTTGTTAACTAAAATAACTTAATGCTTATTTGTTAACTAAAATAAAATATAAGCTAAAAAAACTATTAACTAATTTTTTCAAATAAATTAAAAATATTGTTATACTCAACCTATAATTTTTTTAATATTAACAAAAACAAACACTTTCAAGATCAATTTATTTTTGAAAATAAAGTATAATCAATTCCACTAATCAGTTCCAAACAAAATTTATATATATATATACAAAAAACAAATGCGCTAATCGTGATTGGTTATGCTTGAGAGTCATTTCCCAACTCTGGCTATAAAAACTACTACATTATTTTAGTGTTTAAATTGATACGCGTCTTATTCTAATGATTAAAATTGAAATTTTGAAATTTTTTAATATTAAAATTTTGAGATTTCTTATTTATAAGAACTATCAGATTTAACGTATACTCCTTATTATGGGGATCAAGTAGAGCTTTGTTTCATCTCTTTAGGTGAGGTTACTTTTTCTATTAATTGAAATTATTTAATTTTTATTATAAATATAATGATGTAGAATCTTAAACTCTTGATTAAGTAAAATTTTTAATCCATTATTAATATCCTCCTGGATTTTTAAGCTGTTATTAATATTATCGTATGGGTAAAAGATTGATGTACTAATACTCTATAATAAATAAATGTCTAAATTTATCCTAATTCATGGATGGACATGGAGCCCAATGATTGTCAGGCGAAAAAGGAGGTAGTGGGGGCATTATAGTAATTAATGACTGTTCGCGTCTCTGTAAGGACAGTGAGAACAAAGCGACGTGGCTCACGGTGATTACATATTTCACGTTCATGTGCCCACAACCAAATTAATGAATCCTCAACCAAATTTGGTACGACAAATAATGTTTTATTGCTCATACCAAACTTACACCTTAGCATTGATATATGTTGTCACAAAAACTTACATACATGTGTATCATTCCACATCTAATGAATTTTTGAGGCCCACTAAAATTAAAAAAAAAAAAAGAAATTTTTTGGCTCATAATAGTCAATGTGACTTGTTCCCTTTTTAAAAATTTCTCTCTTAACGCACTAAAGTAACATGTTAAAATATAATTATGTTGCGTTTGATTTTTATTCTTTGCGAAAAATGAATCAAATGAAATTTTATATTAAAATTGAGTAGTGGTTGAAATGAAATGGTTCGTTAACCATATAATTTAAGTTAAAAATGAGGGAATAAATGAAATAAATGAAACTCACATATTTCAAGAATAATAAACATGCATTTGTCATTTTCTCATCATTTTCATTTTCAATTAAAATTTTAATATTAACAACACATTTTCTTCCAACTATCACTCAATTTAAATATAAAATTTTATTTTATTATATATATTTTTTAAAATAAGAACCAAACACAATATTAATTAATGTTTGACACATCCGTAACACTAAATCGCATTTATTAATATCTTAATTTTTGTAACTTGTTAAGTTGCGCTATTTCTATTAAATATTATTAGAGCCTTTTTTTTTTTCGGAGAAAAGAATATTATAAGAACCTAATATTGCCCGTCTCTTTGGTGAGGACAGTGAGAACATGCGACGAAAATTAAAATAAAATTTGAACGTGACACACGTTATATAGCCCACAACCAAATTTGAGAAGCCTACAAGTTTTGGCCACAATTTCATGTCATACAAGAAGGTCTGTTTGCGAGGACAGCTAACTTTTCCGGACGAGGATTCCAGTATCCTCCCCAACAACCGCACTACTTTCAATTTCCACGCAAAACCTTTTCCCTCTTACTAATATATTATTATACTATTATATTCAGGGTCCTAATAATGTGAAATTGACATTAAATTGGTCACGTTAATACTAATTAATTGACCAAGTGATCAAATTTAGTACCTCAAACGTTGTTTTGAATCGAGCTATGTAACGCAATTTTCAGATAAAAATGCAAATTTAAAGCATTATTACACTTGTATGTAGGGTTGTAAATATATTCAAGCTCAATTCCAAATATAATAGAACATAAATATAATATATTTTAAAGTTCAATTGATTATTTAAATATTATTAATTTATTATTAATGCTTAATATAATTTATTCAAAATTTTTAAATTATTCGCGTTTGACTTGATAATTAAATAAATTTTAAACAAATTTAATTTTAAATTTAATAAATTATATTTGTAAACTTTCAACAAATTAATATTCAACTAGTTCATATCCCTATTCGCATGTACTATCATTTGAAATCCATAACGTAATTCCGTTGTTATTTGTTTGTTACTTGCAAGTTGCAATAATCTTTAAGACAAATTAACAAATTACGTGTAATCAAATGGTACACAACTAAACCAGGAAAACTAAGACAACATACTTAAAATACTATTAAATAAAAGAATTATATATACACATAAACGCTGCCCGTCACAATGACCGTTCTGCGCTTTCCAGACTGGCTCACCGCGTGAGTTACTACACCGAGTCAAATTTCAGACTCAGAACTCGTCTTGGTTAATAATAGCGTCAGCATCCCACCAGGTATCCACATCAGCTTCCGTTACATTTTCCAACGGAGTCCTAACATCCCTGATGTCACCAACTATATACACCCCGTCACCCTTGACGTAAACCTTCTCAACGCCGCCGGAACCGACACTACCAATGTCCCCCATCCCTGGGCCCCACTCCGCGGACACCGCAGGCGTTCGACCCCCCATCCTCCTGTCATAGGCACGCAATGCAACACGGTCATTGTCACTCATCTCGGCTATATAAAGAACCGCCGGAGACGACATTGTCACGGCCGTAACCTGACGTTTCCCGCCAAAAAAGGAGCTAAGCTTCTCATCTTTACCTAAATCGCAGATGGAAATCTCACTTTTAAAGGACTGGAAATCGAAACGACTATCCCACATCTTCACCACGTTCTTCCCGGCGACGAATTCAGGCCACCAGGAAACATCACAGCCGCTGGCACGTCGCCGGAGCTTTGAATTATTATATTCCCATTGGTTGTCACAATAATAACTCGAGCCTGCAACATTGAAGTCTTCATCAAATTGGTTTTGCGTTTGATCATCGTCAAATGAAGGCGTCGTTGACTCGAATATTTCTTCGTCCGTGATGGATTCTGCAAATGACGAGTCGTCGTCTTCATCAGTGCAGTTGTTCAAACTGTCGTCAAGAAGATACTTCGAGGAAGAAGAACGTTTGATTGAGTTCACCCGGATGATAAAACGCTTAATTCTGGTGATAATGCTAGAAAAAGTGGCAACTACGGCAAGAATGAGAGTACCCCATTTCAAGAAATCAGTGTACAGTTGAGGCACTTGTGGAAGTGGTGATACAAAATCACTTATTACATTCAGCTTCGTCATCTCCATTTTTTGGTGCCTTTTTGGCACAAACTACAGATTAAAAGAAATGCTAGATAATAATATTTGGAAATAGAAGAGAGATAATGGAGAAGGAAAGAGAGATAAAATGGAAGAGAAGGGAAGAGCTTGGGTTTTATAATGATATGTGGTTTGGTGATAGCCTTAGGATTTGAAATGGTGATTGGGTGAGGTAGAAGTCATTAGAAGAGCCCAGAAAAAGGAAAGAGATTTTAATGGCTGAGTCAGATGGTCAGATTAGCATGAGCTGTAGTTATAAATAAGAGCCTGTAAACGTCTGACCAAATACGCAGTGGTTTGAAACATTTTAGGGGTTGGACAAATTTGAATGTTAACTCGTGTTTGTAGTTACTCCAATTGCTTTGCTTGTTGTAGGGACAATAGTAACGTATTCCATTATCCACAATATAAATAAGTTAAATGTTTTTTTTTATATAAATGACTAACCCTGGGTCACACACATGTACACATTTATTTTAAAAGTCAAATTATTTGATATTTAATAAAAATAATAAATTATGTCAACGAGACTCGAATATATGACATCTCCAAGATCTCTCCATTCTCAAATGGAGAGGTTAATTTTACTATCAAGCCAAAGCCCCTTTGGTAAACAAGTTAAATGATACATACACTAATATATACATTAAAAATATATATAATTATTATTATAGTTAACTATTATTTAACACATTAGTAAATATATATTTTATTAGTATATTTATTATTGCACATAATATTAAAGGATAAATATATATTTTGATAATTATGTGATATAAATTTTAAGATATATAAAAATATTTTACTAAAATTTATATTTTTATAGTATTCAAATTATAGGAGTAATGCAAAAGTCTATTTTTAAAAAAATAAATAAAAACAAAAATTGAGAAAAATATTTTTGGTGAATTCCTTTTGTCACATAAAATATGTAATACGGAGTATTAAATTTTTTATGACCATAACAAAGTGTATTAAGTATAATAATAATTTCTCAAATTATCTTTCAAAATGTGTAAAAAAAAAGAGTAAATATAAAATATAATAATTATGAGATCATATAATTAATTATATAATTATTTAAAAAATATATGAAAAGTTAAAAGTATTTTTTTATAAAAATATTTTTTTAATAATAAATTTAATAATATTTTTTAAAATATTAAAATATTACATATTTTATAAAACTGAATGAGTATTTAAAATTCGTGGCCCACCACCTCTAACATTTTTACTTATATGGGTGGACGGAGCAACCAATAGTGATTCGTTGGTGCGCCAATAATGAAAGCATTGATTTGTAACCAAACAACTTTGAGTCGGATGGAAAAAAATTTGGTGTCTGTTTTAAGTTTAAGTTTTATGGTTGAATTTAAAAAAAAAAAAAAGAATAAAAACCCAATTTAAAATTCAATAATTTATTCAATTTTAAATTAATTGGTGTCTAAAATAATTATTGGATACTAAAAGAGAAATAAAAAAAAGAAGAGTATAATTATATACATATACATTACATATTCATTGTACACTAATTTAATAAATTAAAATATAATAAATAATATAATTAAAAAAATAAATATTTTTTTTTAAATTAAATATTTAAATTTTAAATAATATATTTTATATTATTTTATATACAATAGGTGTATAATAAATATACACACGCCTTTTCTCAAAAAAGAAAACGTCGATTTGTAAATGTTTCTCGAATCGGTGATTTATTATTGAGGTTTTGTGGGGTGCGTGTTCGAAGGTGTATGGTTGAATGTAGGCAGAAACAACGTAAGGGGAAGGGTAAAAACGTAACAACAAGAAAAGTCTATCCGAGAAATAATTGGGCGGCTTTGGAATTACCACGTAAGCTTTAACTTAATTTATTTCACACGTGGGTTGACCATATTCTTCTTGCGTAAAGGAGCATCTCCTCCTGATTTTAATTTATGGAGTATACACCACCGGTTCTAGATATCATGAAATGCAGATTAACTTTAAAACAATCCCATCTCCAGCTGTTTATGAATAATTTTGTTCATTTACCTCTCTTTTTTTTTATTTATAGGTCATTTCTTTGTTTAATTATTTATCTTTTAATATTCAAAAGCTAGAAAAAAAATTATTATTTTAAAACAGTAAAATGTTTTGTTGTTCTTATTTTACGCTATCTTTTTTCCACTTCTCTTTTTTTAGAATAACATTATAAACAAAAAAATTGTATATAAAAACAGTCTTTTTAAAAATATTTTTTATTTTAAAACGAGAAATATTAGTTTTTATGTAATTATAAGTAAGATTGCTCAACGGGAAAAATTCGCACCGTAACTGTTATTCTATACCGCAATCATATCCACTTTAGTTAACGAAAAATAATCGCATCCGCAGCTGCATAAGCGGTAATGATAGCGTTTTTTTTGGAGAAAACTCGATACCGCATCATCTTCCTTTTTTATTTTTTATTTTTATGTTAAAATGTATTAATTTTTGATAACCTCCTCCCATTTATTATGGAAATTGAACCTTGTTATATTGTTTGTATTTATATCTATTTTTTCATGCAATAATAAATTATTATTATTATTATTATTATTATTATTATTAAATATTAATGTTTGGAAGTAAAGCGAAGGTCCTAGCAGATGGGGTGAAGTACTCTTAATTGAGTCTCTCTAACACTAACATATTACCTTCGTAGATCAATTAATTCGTAAGTCGAATAGTAGGATCCCCCAAGTTTTCTTGTATTCGGGTGTCTTGAACCCTCGGCTATATTTCATCATGTAATTATGAGTAATTAATAGATTGATACGTACTATCGTTTCGGTATCCTTTCAATAAATAAAATGTTATTTTTTAATTAAATTTAAGTGAGAATATTTTGTCGGATAGATGATTATCGTTTAATTATTCCATTAATCTCTTTAAAATGATTAAAAGATGAAAAGTACGTAAATTAAGAAAACTAACCGTATACTCTCTCCGTCCCATTTATTATCATTTTATCTATGTGAAATTTAAAATATTAATAAATAAAATACAAATATATTTTAAAATTTTTAAAAATGTCTTAAAAATAACTTACCATCCACAATTATTAATTCATACATCTTCTCAATTCAACTTATATTATAATTCACGAAATTAATATAAACTATTATACCTACATAATAATTAAAAAATAAAATAAAATAAATGAGAAAGTGGTTTTTACCGTTGGTTTTGGAAAAAATTCGAACCGCAACCGTTTTAGATTTTTTATCAAATATTTTTTCTGCAACCGAACCAAAATTAAATTTCTGAAATCGACAGTGCGGGTACCCTGCGGTACGGAAAAAAAAAATCCAATTTACTACTTTTTTTTTTAGTAGTCCTAACTATAAGTGAATTTTTATAGACCTCTTCTATGTGACTTTTATAGACATCTTCAACTTCCTGATAGCTCCATCACGGTCATGGCTTCGAGTTTTTAAACGTTTCCACCGAAACTTATGAAATTTTTCTATTTTTTAATTTATGGAGAAAAAAATTCAAGAGTAATTTATATATTACAATGTTTCTAATAAAAAAATAAACATATTTCGTAGTTTCCACTTGAAAAGATGGAAATTTTCGAAAATTTGTAATCATCAAAGCATGACTATTATTAAAATAATTTACATAATTTATATTTTTTTAAAGACCTTTAACCTCTCATATGTCTCATCTATTTTTAAAATGCGAGTGAAGTAAATTACGAAAAGCAATTTAACTCAACACTAATAGAACTGTCCATGATTTTAGGTAGTTGTGCTTTTAGTTTATTTCAACAAATTTATTAGTGAGTGTGTGTCTTATATTAAACATAAATGAACTTATTTCTTTGTTATCCATCATTTTTTTTCTGACTTTGGTATTATAAATTGTTCATTGAATATAATTTCAGAAATTATCACAATGTTTTTGTTATTAATAATAATTTTTGTATATTTTTCAAGTTTATAAATATGACTGATATAATAATTATATCGTTATGTGAAGATTATCATCATATTTACAAAATTATTATATTTTTAGAATTATTATATAAAAAAAAAATGTTAGTAACAGAAATGGTGGAGAGATCAAAGGAAAAGGAAGCAATGGATTCTTCCTTCTATATCTAGTTAAATTCATATTTGAATGGGTCACATATATTAGTTGTATAAGAATATCTTTCTTCTTCGATTTTAGAGATTTTTATAATTTTTTCAGCGTTTTTAAAAATATTTTTGAATTATTTTTGTTTTTTAATCATCCGAAACATACACTAAAAAAAAAAAAAAAAAAAAACTTTGAACCATAATCCCAGTATTGAAGTAACTTTAGTGTCCTTGTTACAATTACCTTATATTTTTACTTAATTTAACATTGCTTTTTTTTTTTTTTTTTTTTTTTTAATTTTATATCCATTTATTCATGTGCCTACAATTTCTCACATTTAAATTTGAATATCAATTTTCTTTTATTTTTTAATACTCTCCATTCCAATCTGTTCCAAGTTAAATCTCTCCATGACCCATCCCCCAACAATAGACCCAGAAAGGTACACCACTCCCTCGCTGTCTCACCTCCCACAGCGGAAAGCAAAGGGAAGAAGAATCCAGAACTCCAGAAGACACCGATAATGAAGTCAATTCTATACCGAATCCGTGAGTACCGTTCGATTTCATATTTGATGAAACGGATATTTATATAACCCGAGATAATTAAGATTGAGTTTGGATAAGACCGTAATACTCACCTGACTATTTATATTTATATTTAAATTATTATTTTTCTTGTAATTATATATGTGTATATACATATATTTTATTTTTATAATTATATATTTATACATATTGTTCATACTTATATATACTATAAACTTATGTTTATTTTTATATAAATGCAATATATTCATAAATATAAATTATAAATAATAAAACGGGTTATCCGCAAAATACATAAAATCCGATGGGTAGTAGATAGGCATAATTTTTTAAAATTCGATGTAGTTGGATTAGGGGGGCGGCCTCCCTCCCGTACCTAAGGTACCTAAGGCTGTAAATAGAATCAAACGATTCAATGTTTATTTGAGACCGTTTCGTTAAAAATTCGATTTGAGCTTAATTCGAAATATTAATGAATAGAATATGAGCATATTTTAAAGTTCGATAAATTATTTGTACTTTATCAAATTATTTTTTTGTATTGATGTTT
>JAUMHB010067254.1:0-13732 GCA_032359685.1 Pittosporum tobira | reverse complement strand
TTATTTTATTTAAAAAATTAATTTATGATTATGACAGAGATATTATCGTGACAACAAGTGAGTTCTATATCAAATGTGATTAAATTTGCAACTTTGGCATATTAGAAAGTAGAGAATCAACCTACCTTTTGGCTGCTATAAGTGAGTGACAATTATACGACAATTTTGATTGGAAGAAATGATTATCTGATTTTTGTTAGTGCAGCCTTAGGTAGTAATTCATTTGATGGAGCTATAGATTTTACTGATATTTGGAGTATTTATATTTTTAAAAATTAAAAGCAATATTTCCTTTAGAAAACAAAGCAATATATACCATATTACCAATTCTCTCTCTCTCTATATATATTTTAAAAGAGGTATATATTACCTATTCTCATTATATTTGTCATGAAAAAACTTAATAGAATTGCCTACTATTAGAAAAAATAATTATACTAATTTATAGGTTGCTTGATGTTGGATTTTTCAAAGTTGACGTCTATTTTTTTCAATTGGTTTAAAAAAATATTTAAAAAAAAAAAAAAAAACAAAACAATACTTAAATTATTTTAAATAAATAATAAAATAGTATACCCTGCATGGGTTTATAACGTAGTTAACTAATTAATAGTTACGATGATGTTTATAATATACATGAAAACAAGATGCTAATGAATTACATTGATTTTACTTTCTATGTTTAATGATTTCCTAAATTATAATGAATATTTTAACTTTTCAAAATTATCAAACTAACATTAAAAATCAATAATGTACATTACAAATGCCGCATCAACTGCCAAGGACCCAAATTTGAGACATTCAATGTGCTGGTATAGTAAATTTGGGACCTGGAGACGAGGTTCGATAGTTTGTTAGAGAGAGGGAGATGGTAATTTGGAAGTTCGAGAGTTTGTTAAGGAAATTTGGAGTATTCCATAATTCGTTTGGATAGTCTCTGTGTGAGAGAGAGAGAGAGAGAGAGAGCGCTTTTAAGTTTATTATAAGTTCTGTTTGCAACACTTCATCAGTAATTTTTTTAAAAATAAAATATAATTTTTTATGCACAAATTAATAGATATCGTATTTATTTATTTTTTTCATTAAAAACAATTGAGTGGGGAGTGAAATGACCGGAACGCACGTGGGACCCCAAATGGATCGCCATGTCGGTCCAAATTTCGTTTAGTGCCCGGCAGCATTGATTAAAAACGTGCGGTATCTAGATTTTTCAAATGCTTACCACCTCTCACGAGTTCACGCACCACTATCAGCCAGACGCAGAGAATTGCTGCTGGTAGAAGATGGAGCAACAGCCGAGCAAAACCGCCGGAAAGCCCATTCGATGCAAAGGTATAAACTAAACATATCTTGTGGCTTGAAGTTTAATGGTAAAAATTCCACGTTGTGGACGTGGAGCCCTGTACTCGAATCTCAGTAGCTATAATCATCTTTCTATTTTCTTTGGGGGAAAAAAAAAAGTAAAATTTAATCATAACTCAGTTCAATTAATTGTTTACTGGTAAATCAAATATTATACTGTGAAAATACATTGGGATTTGGGAGTGCAAATACAATGGCAGTTTTGATAGTTTGATTTCTATGAAAATATGTTGCAGCTGCGGTAGCTCGGAAACCTGGGGAGCCATTGGTGATAGAGGAAGTGATAGTGGCCCCACCGAAATCTGGTGAAGTTCGTATTCGGATAATATGCAGCTCCCTCTGTTACAGCGACATCACTTTCTGGAAATTGAGAGTACGTACAACTCTTTCTGTAAAGATGTAATGAAATCAAAGCCTCGGTTCTTAAAATATCGGTTCGGTTGATCCTATTCGCATCCAAGTCCATAGTTAAATTTTGCAATTCAAATCTTAACACTCTAATTAACTGGGCTCCTTTACACCCCTACATCTTCTTTTTGGCTACACTTAATATTAGTCCATTACACTTCTCCTTCTTCTTCTGTTATAATTTCGGAATTGATATTGTTCACTTGAGAAAATGATATTAGTGTATTTCGGTGTCTTCTAAATGAGTCGATAAATATGATTTTCTATTTGTGCAGATGAACACTTTCCATATTTTCACATGAAAATTTATGAACTTCTCATTTTTTGCAGGACCCTCCTGCATATTTTCCCAGCATACTTGGTCACGAATCTTTTGGGTAACGTCAATCTAACTTGAGTCTTCCTTTAGAAATAAATAAGTTAAAATTAATTAAAACATTAGTTAGATCTGGTAAGTTTGAAATTTAAAAAGGATGATATGAGTCACATAATTCCCCAATAGTTGTTGAATCTGGGGGTGAAAGCAAAATTTGTCTCTTTGTCATCATCGCCACTACTATGTTTGCTTCTTCTAGTTGAACATCCATATGCAAGCATTTGTGTCCAAACATGTTATTAGATGCTGCTTTTTGTACTATTTCTATGACTTTTGGCGAACACACATTTGTTGTTAACAACAACAACAACAACCAAAAATAAAAAAATAAAAAATAACGAGGAACAATAACAATAATAATAGTAACAATAATAAATTATTAATAACAAGTATAGGTGTAGTAGTAATGATAATAGACTCATGGCCCACATGCATGAGCCTTGATTTTTACTCTAGAGATGGTGGGAGTAGAGATTTAATTATAATCTTGATTTCATATGTAGCAGAATTAGTCCGTCGAGGTCTTGGTCATTCCACTGGAAAGCTCTGACTTTAATGCTAGTAGTGAGGTCCTGAGAATATTATTTCTATGTATTGATTTTGCTGTGCAAATTTACATTATGAGCTTACTTAGTCTCTTAAGAGTTAAGACTATATAACTTTAACAGAATGGTGCGGTTTTCTCGGGTAGCTTTTGGTGTTAGGATTAGCTTCAAATCCTGGTCGACTTTAACCACTTAAATCCAGTAAAAATTCATGCAATTATTAAAACAATGTTGAGTAGTTGGTTCTTGTGTGAGCTTTAGAAGTCGTGAACATAATATTGTCGAAGATGCTTTCTATAATCTTTTGATTGATGTTTATTAAATGAAGGATTGTGGAGAGCATTGGGGAGGATGTTCATGGTGTGACTGAAGGAGACACCGTCATTCCAGTTTTCTTGCCTGATTGCGGTGAATGTACAGATTGCAGATCCACCAAGAGCAACCAATGTACAAAACTTCCTTTTAAACATGTTCCTTGGATGCATAGAGATGAGACGAGCAGATTCACTGACCTTAATGGAGAGACAATTAACCATTACTTATTCATATCCAGTTTCAGCCAGTATACGGTGGTCGACTTTGCTCACATAACTAAAGTCAACCCCCAAGTTCCTCCAGATAAAGCATGCCTCCTCAGTTGTGGAGTATCAACTGGTAAATTAATTTTTTAATTTTATTTTAGGAAATCTACACGTAACAAACAGAATTTAGGAAATATCTATCATTAATTTCTATTTTCTATTTCTCTGTTTTTCTTTTACCATTAATATAAGACTAGTCATCAGTTTTCTTTTTTTATTCCTTATTGCTAAGGGATCCGAGGTTTACGGTTTAGTAAATTCTGCTAAAGAATTCACAAATACTATGCAGTCCTTTTTTGTGTGTGTGTGTGTGAGTTTAAACTAGGTTTTGTTAATACATCAGCTTGTAGCTTGATGGACCCTTGAAGATTTGAACAAATTCAAAACAACAAATAAATAAATATATTGCACTACCAAAGATAGAAGAAAGATAATGATGTTAAATTAAGTAATTAAAATTACTCTGGCAGCCTTATTACATATTCCTTGATCCCACCCGATAGTGATGGATCAACTAATTCAGTTAGGCAGGAGCTATAAAATACATGTATTTCAAAAATTCAAAAGAATTTACATACCTATACATGAATTATATGTTAAATGCGTATACATCATATTTTTTGTTTGATCAGCATATTTTTATATCTACTCTCATGAAATCAATGATTTAAAATGATTACCACCTTACACATATACAACAGTTGTCTCCTTTGTTCAAAGTTCTTATTGGTAATATGAAGGTTTTTTGTACGGTTGACTTTTTAGATATGTACAAGTAGTTCATTTTAAAAGTTAAAAAATCTTGTCGGAGAAAGTACCATAGTTAGAGAACTTGATGTAACTAACACAACTAACTACTTGAACCTCTAGCAATCTTAGTGGGGCGGCTGCCTCCATTCACCCCACAGCTTAGTCTGCCACCCCACCCTATATATTTAGCTGGTGGCAGACCATTGCTATTGCACGTCAACACATGTTTTGACACTTAACTCTGAAGATCTATATTCAGTTTCCTCTCGGAATGCCGACGTTCTGTTTTTTAAGGAACTTTAAGCATTCATATGTTTTCTTCATCAGAGTCGCACCCTTTCAACTAATTGTGAAGTTATATGTTGAGATGTTCAATTATGGCCTATTGCTGTTTTGTAAAATATTTCTATGATTTTCTTGTTTTTTCTTTGGAGTTTGAAATAAATCACTATATACAAGTCCGGCTTTCAGGGGTAGGTGCGGCTGTGAGAACTGCAAAGGTGGAAGCAGGATCTACTGTTGCTATATTTGGGCTTGGAGCAGTTGGTTTGGCGGTATTTTCTTGCACCGTTTCCAAATCATAATTTGAAAAAGAAATCAAACAGATATATCGTGGTTTTGCTGCATGAGTATAATGATTTGAGAACTAATTGTGTAGGTTGCAGAGGGAGCAAGGCTATGTGGAGCTAAAAGAATTATTGGTGTTGATGTGAATGAGGCCAAACACGAAATAGGTAATGAATTCCCTTGGTATTTTGTTTTGAAATTTATCGTTATGCTTTTAAGTGGACCTTTTGATCTTTAAGAGGAGCTCATCCTTCCTATGTTCACTGATGGACCTTTAAGACAAACTGTAATTACTGTATTTTGTAGAATTGGTCGTGTTACGATTAACTTTGTAATGCTGTCTATCTTTTTTCACAGGGAAAAAATTTGGAGTCACAGAATTTGTGAATTCTCGAAACTGTGGGGATAAACCTGTGAGCCAGGTACATTAACAATGAATTTTTGGAGTTCAATCTTTACAATCATCTCTACATCCTTTTCATATCCTGAGAGGTATGAATGGAATCTGTGGCAACATAATCTGTCTCTGCTGTAACGTCTATATGAGTAACATGTCTGACTATTATTGACCAAAAAAAAAACATGTCTGACTATTACAACAGGTAAAATGAAGTATAAACAAAAAGTCTGTTTTATTATACATTGTTTCTGTTATTCAAACATTGGTGATGGCATGTAGTCCGTCTGTTTCATGCATATACCTGTGTTAGTGGTTGCTCTTTGAGTTATTCAGCCACGTAGATTAATTTCTTCGCTACTATATTTTCAGCTTGCTCGGCACAGTGTTGATTTATCAACCCTATCTTTTTTATCTGACGATTTATGCAAAATGTATTAGGTTGGCTTGAAATAACGTGACATAGCTAATGGGAGAATCAGAATGAATGTTAAAAGAAAAGCACGTATGTGCCATAGAAACCCAAGTGCCTAGCTCAAGCAATAGAAAGCATAATATGTGAAGCAAAATCTTGAGACGTAAAGCTGGCTAACGAGAAAATTTGTTATTTCCATATTATGCAGGTGATAAAAGAGATGACTGATGGGGGTGCAGATTATTGCTTCGAATGTGTTGGTATGGCATCCTTGGTGCATGAAGCATATGCCTGCTGCCGAAGGGTAACCTCTCTTCCATATATGACCACTTGATTAAAAAAGGAACATTTTTACTTATTTTCATCCTCCATGTACTAATCATACGACCTGTTTGGCCTGAAGGATTCGTGAAACAATTTATTAAAAGCAGAGCATAATTTTAGTTAAACCTTTTTATTGTGTGGTTAATACAATACTCCCATGTTTTATGAGTTTCCGAAATGTATGTTCAGGCATGGGGAAAGACAATCGTGGTGGGAGTGGATAAGCCAGGGGCACAATTGAGCTTCACTTCTTATGAGGTCCTTCATCATGGGAAAACTCTCATGGGATCTCTGTTTGGAGGTCTAAAGCCCAAGTTGGATATTCCTATGCTCGTTAAACGTTACATGGACAAGGTAATTTAAAATTATCAAATTTTTTCCCATCCTTTTTATTTTGATTGTAACTTGGCACAAATATTGTTGGTTTATGTTTACGTCTCTCCTCTTTCCCTCACTTTGAGAAGAAAAAAATTTATAATATTCCATCTGTTTCATAAAAAAAAATCTCATTTGAAGAATTTTGCTAATATTTAGGGTATATTTTTGTTACGCGCTAACTCCTAAACACAATGAACGGTTAGTATGGTTATGGTATGACAATGAAACTATGACGGTAATTTGAGGACATTTCATATTACATCTTATAAATATATAATTATTTTTTGTGAAAAAAAAAAAAGATTTTGAGAAATAAAAACTCGAACAGATTCATTTTTGCCCTAATTTATTGTTGCAATCTGAACTTTCAGGAGTTGGAATTGGGCAAGTTTGTGACTCATGAAGTGAATCTGGAAAACATCAACAAGGCTTTTGATTTACTGATAGAGGGAAAGAGCCTTAGATGCGTGATTTGGATGGACAAGTGACCACAAGTCATGGTTGAGTTTTCAATGTTCATCTGTATATGTGATGTAGTACATTATCTTAATCCAAGTATTTTTGGATTAATAATTATTTTTCAGAAATATTTGAAATAATTAAATATCGTGGTCCAGTCTTTCTGTACTGCTGCATTCACCACTTGCAGCTGTATATTTTGATTATCTTAATCAAAATGTCCAAACTTCCGATATTCAAATAAATGAGAGTTGAATTTATAGTTAACATTGATTAGATAGTTAAAAAATATATATTTATTTATTTTTATTTAATAATATAAAATTATGTTATTTAATTTTTATATGTGTATAAAATTATTTAGAAGACGTAAAAAATAATACTTAACAAAATGAATGGATGATAGATGCGTACAAGAAAAGTGCGCTTACATTTCTTTTGTATTTCTCCTATCACTCGTCAAACCAAACAAGCCAATATTATTTATTTTTTCTTTTAAGGCTGTCCTACTGAGTACTAGTAGCAGGGAGTACAGCTTATCAATCTTCTGATTGGTATGGACGTTCTTAACTCAATAAATCATAATTTATAGATTAAATATAGTTTTAAAATTTTATTGAAATTAAATTTAAATTATGAATTTAGTTTTTTGAATTTATATTTAGGCTATTAAACATGACTTTTTACTATATATAAATTTATAATCTTCAAATATCACTACCAAACAAACACCAAAGTTGCTAAAAAAGCCTCAGGAGGAGCAATGCATGCGTTTGGTCGTGCAACAAATAATAACGTGAGGGAGGTTCTATTATATGTCAAGTGATATTTAGAGATTTTATGCACCGCTATTTTTTTTTACGTTTCTGAATAATTTTAGACATGTGTAAAATTTAAAGTTATACCGTTGAATCAAAAAAAAAAAAAAAAACAGATACGATTATTTTGATTATTTAACCAATATTAACTATGAACCGTAATAAATAAACTCGGTTCTTACTATCATATTCTTTAGGGAATGTTCTCTGATATATTTGTTCTAAAACAGATTCCCACTTAAAACTTCATCCGTATGAATGATATTTTAAACGGTAATCCACAATTTATTTTATATAAAAGTTATTTGTTAATTTAAATAAGTTATAAGTTATATTTTTTTATTAATTAGTTAAATAAATTGAAAAAACTATTATACTGAAGTTGTAATTTATTTTCTTATAAATTACAATAAATATTTTTAAAATATTTATTTTAAAAATAAACTATGAATTGGTCAAAATGAACAGAGTCTAAGTTTTGCTTAGTCTATTGTTGTGGGTTGTTGGGAATAGATTGATAGGCGGAAAAGGATAAAACAAACTACTTTTGCCCAATTAATTTGTCTACGGTGACATAAATAAAAAAGAAAGACCATTTCTACACCTACCCAATAACAAATAGTGAGATATTATTTTCTCTCCTTGCTTTTGTTTAAGAACATGCATTGTTTAATCATCAATTCATCAAATTTTTAAAATTATTTTTAATATAAATTTTATGACGTGTTAAAAATATAATTATATTTATTTATAATAAAAATATAATATATAAATATATTAAAAATATATAAATTAAATTTTAAAATATTTTAAATTTTTGTTGAAAAAAAAAAAGATAATAAAAATTAAACGGATGTAAGACTTTTTTTGTTTTGTTTTGTAGCCATAGAACAATGTTACATAGACAAATATTAGAATGCAACCGTTTTATCGTATACAAATATTTTATAATTAAATTTAATACTGTAATTCTTAGTAGCTTTTCTAATTGAATAATATTATATTTTAAATTAGTAATAATAAATAAGAGAATTGGATAAGACGGTCTGTTTCCGCAACAGCCACTCACCTCCGGACAACGATGATATATAGACAGCTCCTACATTCAAAGTTTGAATCTCAAACCATAACGCAAGGAGAAGAGAAAGAATAGTGCTTGTGAAAAAATGGAGGGTATCAAAACAGCTGGGAAACCCATACGTTGCAGAGGTAGGTCCAATCCATAACTTCATTCATTCCATAATCTAAACCTGCATATGAATGACGATTTTGACCATTATTTTCTCTGTGTTGCAGCTGCCATAGCACGGAAACCAGGGGAGCCTTTGGTAATAGAAGAAGTGATCGTGGCCCCACCGAAATCTGGTGAAGTTCGCATTCGAATAATATGCAGCTCCCTCTGTCACAGCGACATCACTTTCTGGAAATTGAAAGTACGTGCTAGTATATTAGGGACTTGTTTGGTTGGAGCAGTTAGTTAGAGCTCACCAAATTGCAATTGATTTAAAGTTTAAATTTAATTTCAAAATTTTATTAAAATTAAAATTAAAATATAAATTATAAATTTAACTTCTGTATATCTTTGAATTCATAATTTTTAAACATTGTTATCAAATGAGCACTAATTCAATTGATCTCATATCTATCCTCCTCCATCACTCTCTGATCTATTCTATACGGTTGTTTCGCTTTCTGTGAAGGATCCTCCTGGATATTTTCCCAGAATACTCGGCCACGAATCTGTCGGGTAACTTGAATTCATTCTTCATTTTTGGTCAAACTGAGCCTTCATTTCCGTAACATAGCAATAAAAAGTCAATCGTAGTAAATACAGTATGTACAATTTCAATGACGTCTCAATCACGAGTCCAAATCTTGTCTCAAATACTGTTTCATAATTTAATTCAACAGTAATATTAATTTGTATTTATTTTTTATAATTAATAAATTTAAATACAATACAATCGTTAAATTAATTTTGGAACAATTTGTTTGGACTCATCAATCACCAATCAGTAAATTGCAGATCCTCAGTACTGTTAGGGTTCCATTTTACCAACTCAAATGATTGAGGGCGTTTTTGTCTTTTATCAGTCAATTATTATTAATAATTATAAACTTATCATCATTATTATTGATAATGCAGTGTCGTTATTATCATCATTATTATTGCTAATATAAGTCTTGGTGGGCTTATGAATCATTATTATGGTTTGTCATATTAAAATAAATAATCGGTTCAGTAATTATTTCTATTAATAATGTACTCCCTCTGTCCAGAGTGCTTGCAACAGTTTTTAGGCGACACAATTTTTAAGATGCATAAAAAATATTTTTTCTCTCCAAAAAAGAATGAATATGAAATGAATAATTAAGTCTTATTCTTTTTTGGACGGAAAGAGTATATTAAAATAAAAATTTTAGTATATTTATGTATTATATTTTTAAATATAATTAAAATATAATAAATATATATTATTTTAATAATATTTTTAAGCATTTTAAAATTTATATCATATAATCGTCAAAAACTTATTACAAATAATCTGAACGGAAGGAGTATGAAATGAACCAGCATATCTATTTACTTGGATCTCAGTGTCTAACTAGCACTGCACGTGTAATGGGTCTCCACTAGTAACAGTGGATATTTAGTGCCATTTGGAGGAACACAACACTTTTGTTAACAGAGTAGAGTTGTGGGGTAGTGGGAGAAAGCGATGTTGATGTAATAGTAAGGTGTTACGGAAATTTTAACGGCAATTTTAAGTTTAGGTACAAAGCATTTTGAAAAACATCAAATTCAGCTTCTTCCTAAGGTGCCTTTTCAACAAAAAGAAATATTAAAAAAATATATTATGTATTGCTAAAAACACTTTTCTTATACTACGAAGCACTCTTAAATGATTGTTGTAACTTTTAAGTTATATAACTATACTTTAATTAGAACTTATTGACACGAGATTTTGAGGAAGGAAAAACACTTGTCTCTATATAAGGTTTTATGACTTTTAAGTTGGACCTGTATGATGTAATGGACTAAGTTGTCATTGGACAGTAGATTGAGTCTTGTTATGGACTGAAGTTGTTAAAATAGATGGAAGGTAAACTTAATTTATGTTCTTATATCTCATACAAGCAGAGTTATGTCTATCCAGGTCCTTGGCCGTTGATGTTAAAAAAATTACCTTTACCCATTCCACTGAGCTTTTTAATATCTAGTGACTAGTAAGCATATTGTTTCTTCATCGAGATGCCATGAAAATATTGGCAGAAGGTTTAGCTGTCTTAGTTTGTAGAGAATAACTATACCCCAATACGACTCCTAAAAACAAGAACTTATGGCATAAAAAGAAACAAGGTTGCATAATCTTATTTTTTGTTGCTTGAATTTAGTGATGTTCTAACCATTTAATGTCTACGAACTGAAGGATCGTGGAGAGCGTCGGGGAGAATGTAGATGAGGTAACAGTAGGAGACACTGTCATCCCAGTGTTCATGCCAGACTGCGGAGAATGTACAGATTGCAGATCCCCCAAGAGCAACCTATGTTCCAAATTTCCTTTCAAGCTTGTTCCTTGGATGCATAGAGATCAAACAAGCAGATTCACTGACCTTAAAGGAGAGACGCTGCACCATTTCTTATTCATATCCAGTTTCAGCGAGTATACAGTGGTGGACATTGTTCATATAACTAAAGTCGACCCTGAAATCCCGCCAAATAGAGCATGTCTCCTCAGCTGTGGAGTATCAACTGGTATCAAAATGTTTAGTTTATTTTGGTAGTATGCACAACTAAAACTCGGGAAAATTATACTACTTCGCTAGTAGCTGGACTCCATTTCTCTAGTTTTTATCTCTCGGTTTGGTTTTTCCTCTCAATTTCCCTACTTTTTATCTCTAGTTTTGTTTTACTCCCTCTCTTGCACAAAAAGCTCACACTTGTCAATTTTTTTTGTTCCACAAAAAGAGTTCCATTTTGATTATGATAGTGAAAATGACAGAATGTCTTCAAGCTTACCCTGACCAAATATTATCTTGCTACCACTACTAAACATGGAATTGGAATTAAGATATATCTTTAATGTTCTCTAATTTTTTAATGGGATGAGTTTGATGGAAAATGGTTCCATCTTTTGTAGCTGAGAAAGTACTTCCCTAATTCACATATACTCCTCTGCACTCTTTGTTTTATGTTAATACTTGAGGCATAAGATTGATGGACACTAGAACATATTCAAACATACAAAATTTATTGCAAAATGAAAATTAAAGAATATCTTCTGGCAGAGTCATGACATAGTGGATCACTTGCTTGTAAAATCAACAATAAGAGATAAATCTATGAAGGTCAATGTTTAGTCTACTATCAAAATACTGAACTTTTGTTGTTGGATTTATAAATGTACATAAATTTTAGCACTGAAATGAGTTTATCAATTTGCATCTGTTCAAATAGTTGTTAAGCTGCTATATAGAAGTGCTATCATCGGTGGTAGCAGTTATATTTGCGAAATTGTTGGACACTTGCCATTTTGTAGAACATTTAATTTGATTTAACCCTCCCTTGTAGTTTGAAATACATCATCAGATTCAAGTTACATTTTCAGGGGTGGGAGCTGCTCTGAAAATTGCAAATGCTGAAACCGGATCTACTGTTGCTATCTTTGGCCTTGGAGCAATTGGATTGGCGGTACACTATTGTAGTTTTCTAGTTCTTAATTAATTTGTTAAACAAAATTGACATTGATACATCATGTTTTGCTGGGAGAAGCATAATGGTTTGAGATCTGATATCGTAGGTCTCCGAAGGAGCAAGACTATGTGGAGCTAAAAGAATTATTGGTGTGGATGTGAATGAAGACAAATTTGAAATAGGTAATGCAGTATTTTGTTATTCTGTTTTCAGTCTTGAAATATTTATCTAGTGGTATGAAGCAGCATGTTGTCTTCTGTTAATAGCAAATGCTTTCAGATCTTTATGTTAATGTGTGATGCTGTCTATCACTTTCATGCAGGTAAAAAATTTGGAGTCACTGATTTTATCAATTCGCGTACTTGTGGGAATAGAACTGTGAGCGAGGTAAGTACATTACTTAATTACATTCTTCAAAAGCGATGGAATCATTTGACAATATAATTGAGGAAGCAATGAAAAGAGTCAACAATGATGTTTGGAAAGCAGTTATTTAGGGAAGAAATAGTACACTTGTTTTGTGGCTTAGGCCAGCTTCCTATTTTGTTTTCTTTGTTCTTTTTTATTTTATTTTATTGGGACGACGCGGGAGAAGGAGGAGGGAGGGGGTTGGTGCTGGGTTAGGAAGAGAGAATAAATATGTTTGTGCGTCCTGCAGAATTTTTAGTGTGACCAAATATTTATGAAATATAGTTGATTAGTTGCTACTACAAATGACTAATTATGTCTTAAACTATTTGATTAACTTTTACTTCCATATTATGCAGGTGATAAAAGAGATGACTGATGGGGGTGCAGACTATTGCTTTGAATGTGTTGGTATGGCATCCTTGGTGCACGAGGCATATGCTTCCTGCCGAATGGTACTCTTATCTCTTCCCTCCCACTGAAAAACACACACTAAGCGTTCACTATTTGCAGGTGCAAAACTAACATGCATCTACAATTTTCAACATTGTTTCATCTATCAGTTATATTTGTAATTTCTAACGGTCAGTTTGAAAAGTGAAACCACAAGGAATTTACTGGTTGTGGTTCTGGTGTTTGGTACTTGATTCAGTTGGATGAAATTGCTCTGATAGGGGAAATATTTACTCTCGAGGGGTCAAAATTGAATAATAGAAAGTTTGGAATTAATGAAAATTGTAACTAATTCTTAGTTGGGGAAAGATCCTATAAAGGCATTACATTTACATAGAAAACCCTACAGTTTTCTACATTTACATAAAAAACCCTACAGTTTTCTATAATTGCTTTCTTACCAATATAACCCTATAGTAACTAGAAATGTGATAAACATACAATCTTAACACTCTCCCTCAAGATGGGCAAAAGATATCCATCAAGCCCATCTTGTCACAAAACCTAACTAGATCTATAGAGCTAAGTCCTTTGGTGAGTCAGTCAGCTACTTGATCTCCAGTAGCTACATGACTCAGCTCCAATAATCCACTTTCCAACTTTTCTTTAATGAAGAACCTATCGATCTCCACATGCTTGGTTCGATCATGCTGCACAGGATTGTTAGCAATGCTGATCGCTGACTTGCTATCGCATCACAACTTCATTTTAGCTCCGTGATTCACCTTGAGCTCTTCTAATAACCTCTTCAGCCATAGCATTTCAGCAACTCCCAATGCCATAGCCCTGTAC
>JAUMHB010067232.1:0-13734 GCA_032359685.1 Pittosporum tobira | reverse complement strand
TATATATATTAAATTTATTATTTGTAGATCCCATAGAATATTAATTGTTTAGTTATTACCTACACGTTAAATATATGCATATTTGTTTCTTCTTCATCTATTCCATATTGTAGAGAAGATTTTATGCATAATTTTCTCACTATTTTCTCTCATCTTTCAAATAAAACTATAAAAGATGACTATTAAAATTCATGTTAGAAGAGTAATAGTAAAATTTATTCACATTTGAACCATTTGAACAAGACATTAATTATATTTTTTATTCTATGTGCAAAATTAAGTAACATGGATACATCAAACGAGTATGAATAATAATTACTCGGATTGACTCCCCGCTACATTATATATTTTATTCAATTTCTTTTAATAACGTTTACAGATACAAATATTGCAACTATTAAAAATATAAGATTCATAATAAATAATTGTATTTCTAATTACGCGGATCGACTCCTCGTTACATTACATATTTTATTCAATTTCTTTTAATAACGCTTACAGATACAAATATTGCAACTATTAAAAATATAAAACTCATAGTAAATAATTGTGTTTCCCAAATCGTGGCTAAATATAATATATCTATATCGCTAAATAAAAGACTCAGTGAAAGAGAAACTAATTAGACCAATAAATTAACTATTACATCTTGTAGATGAAAGTCATCGAAGATTCGACATTCACAAGATGGCATCTTTTTAATTGTTGAAATTTAAAGCATATTAAAAACCCCACAAGGTCATGATAATAACTTGTGTTTTGGATTGTAATACGATCATAAGATCGACATTGTTATGTTGGAATATTCTTCAAAATGTTGCTTCCCTTTCACCAAAGCAATGGTGATGTTCTGTCAATTTTCATCACTACCACCTTCCCTAGAATGACATCAAGTTTAAACTAAACATCTATCTTAATTCGATCATGTTTCCAGAAAAGGAAACCTAGATATATTTAACCTACTTTATCTTATCAGAAATAGGAAGTATGGTAATTGTCATATTCTTAATTTAAATATTTCTTATCTTAATATTACCTCCATCAAATTATTCTTACCTTGGTAATTAATGCAATAAATCTCCATGTTTTAGCAGATTATTATTAGTCGTTGGAAGCTAATAGTTAAGCGGAAAAAAAAAATTAAAAAAAAAATCTCAAGAATTCATAAAATAAAGACGCGGTTAAATTAAGTTGGAAATCGCTCCTTTTTAACATTAGTTAGCTTTATTAGCTTCAGCAGGTAGACCAATCTGTCCAGTGGCCAAAATGAAAATTTACTGTGTTCGAAAAATATTTTTGCTGGAAATATCTGAATAGAGAGTTTATCATGTGAATTTCTCAAAGTGCATTAATTTTTTGTTATGAAATATGAGTTCTCAAAGTAAGCAACACAAAAATATTATAACAAATCATTATATTCTTAATTTATTATTTTACTATATATATTTGAAATTTTACACATTTCTATAAAAATGTCTTTTAAAAAATACTTTCGTTTTTATATAAAATTGTACCAAATATTTGCATTTAAAAATTATTATTTTTTAAGATATCTCTAATTTTAAAATAAAATCACATGACAGAGGTTAGAAACTTAAGATAGCATATTCTGTTCAATAAAGATCTTTTTCCTTATAAGCGTAACGCAATTGCTAGCAAAGGTAAAAAGTCCCACTTCGTAAGAATACCAAACCAAAGCGGGTGTTTATAAGCGTAAGACATAATTAAATAGTTTTTTTAAATAAATAAATAATTTACATTAATTTGTGTTTTAAAATTTCATGGCTAGAGATACCAAGCTTTGGATTGATCTTATTAGGACAACATTGTCCCAAGCTTTGGATTGATTAAAATTTCATGGCTAGAGATTGTGCTTGTTTTATACTGATTATTTTAATTAATTATAATATATTTTTTTAAAATTAATTATTTTAAAATTAATTATTTTTATTAATTTAAATTAAGTATAACAATAATTAACTTATTTTTAAAAATTAATCAATAAATATTTTTTTTAACTCATAACACATTTTAATTAATAAATAAATTATAAATTATTTTAAAATAAATTGTACTGAACAAGCATAATCTATGTACTAAAACTTATTACCACAATAACTTCTCTATATTTAATCAACTTAATACGATCCTCCCGAATCTCATGCCCATTGCAAAATACAGAATAATAAACCAAATATTAGAATTAATAAATCAAATATTGATAAATAAAATATAAGCACGTTGCAAAATTACTTTGTTTATTGCAAAATATCTAATGTTACTAAATTGCACCTGTAATGAACGAGTCAGTTACCTCCCTTTCTGCGACTTTTGCATGCCAAAATGGTATTTAATAATGTAGTACAAAATTAAAGCCCAAAATAAAGTAATCACAAATTCAGTTCATTGGATCAGTATCGCATGCTGATGTCACAAAACAACAAAGTCGATCTATTCTAAATTATCTCTGTTCAAATTTCCAATTAAATATAAATAAAGAAAAATTAAAAACAGGATAATGCATTACGCATGAGCTTAGGCCAGAACCATGCCGATATGCCATGAGCTCTGTCATGCCCACTTGTCGAAAACATGTAGCACAGCAACAAAATGGCATCAATTTGTCCCCATTTACTGAGATTCTTCTAGATAAACTTCTGTGATTATACGGCTTTAGATGAGTCGTTTGGAACTTGCAACTGTAAGGTTTTCCTGAGAAAGTCAGACAACTTGGCACTTGCTGCTCGCCCTCGATCCAGACAGTGAAGGTAATCATCCACTGTGAAGAAATATACCCAAAATAAATTAACCTTTGTAATAAATCCAATAACAACTCTTAAGCAAATTACCTAAGAAAGAAAAACACATTGTCTGCACTAACGAAAGAGCTGCACTTTAATGAAGATGTAAAATTCCAAAGTAAAAATCCCGAATACTTGTAACTTATTAGTAGATGTTATATTCCATCCGTTCCAAAATTAGAGAGTTATTGGCAGATGTTATACTCCATCTCGTAACCAGCATGCTGCACACAAACTTTAGATAAACATATACTCCACGCAGCAGGGAATTCCAGATTTTGGCTTCCTTTTAAGGCAGAAAGTAATTGGGTACTTAAAAATACTTCATTTTTAGGCTACTAGAGACTTCTTTTTGTGGCTGCTGTTTGCTTACGAAATCTCTTTGTTTAGATAGGTCAATTCTATTAGTTAGAAACCTCCTACTAGGAATAAAGGTTTCTTTACTTGCTGTATGAACAATTAGATCAGAGTGAGTAATATAATAAATTTTACGAAATTGTTTATGTGGACTCCTCGAAGGCCTTAGTGAGACTCATTGTTATTAAAGGCAAAAGGCAAACCAAAGGTGCAAAGATCTTCATGTGACCATGATGCGGATTCGAAGATGATGTTAAATATTACTATTAAATACTTTACATTATTATTTATGGACAATTTAAAGGTAGCTTAAGTTTTTCTTTAAGGAGGTTATCTTAGAATAGTATTTATCTTCTAATTATTAGTAGATAATTATCAGGGATAATTATTAAGAATTTGTTTTCTTTTAAGTTTCTTAGTTAGATAGAATTAGGTTGTTTTATCTCCTATATATACTCATGCAAGCTTTCATTATTAGGGAGTATGGAATATTGAATTTGAATTTTAGGCTTCGTGCAAATTGTCCTGCATCAGACTATTATGAAGAACTGAAGAAAAAGAGAAGAAGAAAAAAAGGAGATGAATTAACAAAGGGCTATGTTGTAAAAACTTTTAACACCAATGCCTAGACACACAATATGCGCCTTGTTAAATGCACCTCGCCTTAGCCCAGAAAAGGCACTAGAGGCTACATATGTGACTCATTTGGCCTTGGACATAGGTGCACCTTTAATAACAGCTATGAGACCCTAATCACTACCTTAGCCCAGAACCAAGGCCCTAGAGGCTAGATGTATGCCTCATGCATTATCTCGACATTTTTTGACCATTCGATGATAATTAGAATTGACTGCCGACCTAATCGTATTTGATATTTTGATCTATACCATAGTCAACATAATAGAAGAGTTGCAAAAAGTAAACATGATAGAGACTTGGAAAAGAAAGCACAAAGTAATAATACCTGGCATTACACCATGGGTAACAGATGTAATAATCCCATGTTCCATTGGCTCACCTCCCACTTGTAACGATTCTTTGGGAAGTATGGAGAGAACAGAATTGGGGAACACTAAATATACAAATGCCTTCATCTTCTGTCAGATGAAACATTTAACTTCAGAGGTATTTCATAGTATGAAATTATACATAAAGTGAACACAACAAATAACATATACTAAACATGATAAGTTATTTAAATAATCATAAATAATGCCTTAACAGTACATTCATTGTACAATAAACCACTAGATGGACAGAAAATTAGACTCACCTGCTCCTCCAGCTTGTTAGGGTCTAGTGTAACAAACCCATTGTGAGCTACACAACAACATATCGCAACTACGAAGCCAGTAAAAACATTAGAAAAAAATTATGTGACAAATAAAATGGAAGAATAATCAGGCGCCTAATTTACCAGCAAGATGCTTCAGGGGAATTCCGGCATCAACAAGAGCGGCACAAGCTGCATTTACAGCACATGGAAGAAGCTGAACAAAGGTTCAGTTAAGTAGTTTACAAAATAAATATCTTAGAATGAAGGATTTTTGTGCCAGATTTATTGCAGAAAGATTTTAAAAAGAAGAGTTAGAAAAAAGGAAAAGAAAAGAAAAGAAAAAGAAAAAGAGAGAGAGAGAGAGAGAGAGAGAGAGAGAGAGAGAGTATTCTGAGCATCAGACTCCTTTGTGAGTTATTACAAGCTTATTTTAAAGGCAAAAATGGAAACCTCGGACAGGAACCTTGTAAAGCTCAGAAAGCCCACAAAACAGCATGATTTCTTATTGTAGTATTAAGTTTTGGCATTGTGAAAGACAACACAGACAAGAAGATAATGAAAATGAAAAAGCACCCCTTATTTACTAGGAGAAACAGTGTAACCATGAAGGATACAGCACCATCATCATTGACAACCTGCATCCAAGAAATATATTTGTCATGAAATAGGCTATCAAAGAATCAATATCATTTATGGAAACTAAATCTAAGAAATTAATAAGAAGTCCCTTTGAGACAGTAACCAAACACAGAACATCTTTTGAGTAGATGAAAAATATGGTAACCAGAATCCTGAAAAACTAAATAATAAAGGAAAAAGGGAAAAAAGGCAAGCTTCCCTTCTTTTTTTGTGCAATGAGCCAACCAACAGGCGCAGGCAATACCCCCCACAAACCAAGTCCAGCTCCCTTCCAAACTCAAATGCTCCACGCTCCTCCAGATTGTAATCCAACTCATACACGTGTACATAATAAGATTTAAACGTCATAATAACTCACCCAACCCAAACTTGCCAACCACAAACTAACCCAAGCTAAAGTTTCAGAATCCTTCTTTTAATTTCCTGTTCTATCACCTCTCTACCTTCTGCCTCCATACAATCCATTGCCACCAACAACAGCTTACCATTGTAATTTGCAAGAATATCATTATCCATCTTGCACGATATCTAAAACCAAGTAACATGGAAGGAAGATCAGGCTCTTCTAGTAGACATAGACACGGATGACTCAATATCCAATATTTGGATTCTACATCTAACATAGTTGTTGCCGCCAATAACTACTGTCGTAGTACTCTATCTTTGTTTATAAATTACTTATACTTTATAGTTTGGATGTCTCCACATGAACCAAGACTAATGGAGTAACTATATACTCATATAAAGTAGTAAGGGAAAAAAATGTGTGGGTTGGGATTAGACTGCAGATCCATTCAAAGAATTATACAATAAATGCCTGACAGGTATGATAGTTTTATGGTGGTGGTGGCGGGCCATGGGCGGTGGCAGGTTTGGTTATAGCTTCACCTTCTTAAAAATTTATAGTATCACAAATTTCTTAGCATCAGTAGAGAAAAATATAATAAAATATACAAGAGGTAGCATCAGGATCTGTTCATAATTATCATAAAACTTAAAAATTCATGAGAGGGTAATGAACACATTAAGAATATTTAGGCAATTGATAAACTTAACAAGAAGATTAAACCTTCTCACCTGGATTATAATTGAAGTTGTCGTATTTGGATTGACGTTCAAAAGGCAGATACTTTGCAAAGTCCTCTTTAATATCATCTCATACTCCTTTTCTGCTTTTCCTAATCAATGAAAAAAATTCACAGAATATTAAGGAACATGAATCACATATGCCACATTCGACAAATCAAAGAGTTTGTAATAAAAATAATAAATAATAAATAATAAAAAAGGTCATATCAAGTGCACAAAGATCCGACTAATAACAAGGGTCTATGAAAGGTCAAATGTACGCAGCCTTACCTATTTAGGTCCCGTTTGGTAAGGCGTTCCATTGCTTGCGTTGAGATAAAACACTTTTACTAGTGAGCTTTTGACAAAAGTGCTTTAAAAAAAGTGAATATAGTGTTTGATTATCCGATTGCAACAATACTTCTTATTGTTATTTTTAATAATTATTAAGTGCTTTAACTTAAATTTTACTTAAATACCCAAATTTAAAAAAAAAAATCTTTTTTTTTTAACCAGACCTTTTCAATCATCATTCTAATCATCATATATTAGTTTTGGAATTTTTTAATTTTGTTTGTGTATTTTTTTTATTTTTACTTTTATGATGAATCTGCCAGCCTTTCCAGTACATTCAAAATAATTGTAACAAAATATGTCCATAATCAATTGACTTCACTTTGGGGAATAGACAAAAACGTGGGACTGACCCTCAAGCGGAAAAACTATGCTGATTCCCCCCCCCAAACAACAAAAAGAAAAAATAAAATATGGTGCTAACGCGCCTAAAAGCATATATTTTCAGCTTTGGTTAAAAGCACTTTGGAGCCAAAATTCTTCCACCTCAAAGTACTTTGGAACCAAACACCAAATATTTTTTAATTTAAATTGAAAAACACTTTTAAGCCTATGCAACACATTCCCAAACTGGCCCTTAATAATAAAGATGTTGTTTCCGCCCTGACTTAAACCCGTGATCATGCGTTCAACAATTGAACACTTACTTGCACATCGCACCAATCACAACCTTCAAAATAGAAAAAAAAATAAGTGCTCAACAAACCTACGAGTTTGCTTTAAAAAAAAATTAATTAAAAAAAAAAGTTCTGTCCTTAGGATTTTTCAATATTTTGTAGTATATGGATTTGATGAGAGTATGTTGGGATGAGGTATTTCCGTACTTAAATTTTAAATTTCTTTCACTATTCTGGATTTGAGAAGAATTGTGGATTCTTTACAATTTTCCAATGTTCAAGAAACAAGTATGAGCCAAACATTATGACCACACAGCTTCTGTATTCTACTCGTTATCTGCTTAATTCCTCTATATTTCATAGAACTCCAAAATTTTCTCTCAATAAATTTTTTTCAAATATTCGAATCAATAAAAATATACATATGTGGATACATTAAGTTTTGATTTATTCTATTCAAAGCCTGTAGAGATCAGAAACCCAGTAAGGCTTGACTGAGTAAGAACAGAAAAGAATTTCGGGATCTAGGTTAGGATATACATTGAAGGAGGGAGACAAGTACAACACAATTTCTTTAATGTGAACATCTATAAAGGAGATTTTATATATAGTCTCTTTAAATAGCCAAAAAAAGGATTTCAAATATTGTATTTATATATCCCTTTCTGCTATACAACCCCGAAGTGAAATTCCCTTTACAAAGACAATCTAGGAGAAGTATCAAACGAAGACCAAAAAAGCTTACCAATCTGCCCTGTTTTTGGCTTCCAAATGACTTCAAAGCAAGCCTTCTCGGGGTTTTCATTTTTCTTTGTTCCAGCTTTAGGTCCATAAACTGCAGCAAGAACTTTAGTCTCCCCTAAAACCAAACAAAAACCACCAATAAACACTAACTATAAGATTTACCAATATGTGCATCAAACAGGATAAAATTACCCAAAATATAGCTATACATATATATATACATATATATATGTATATACAAATGTATATGTATATGTATATACATATGTATATACATACATATATATATACATATGTATATATATATGTATATATTCAAATCCCGTGCGGAAATTTTAGAAGTTCGGGCAAGTAGAAGAAAAACCAAAAAGGAAGTCAGACGATATGAAGAAACTACTAACGTGAAAGGGAAAGGAGACAAGTGAAAGTACATGATGTACCTTGCGACCAACTGGCAGAGCCATGGGCACGGTTGAGAATGTTGCATGAACAAGCCAATGGTCTCAACTGGTTTGCTGTACGCCCATCCTCCCTATCTGTCTCCATCTCTCTGCCACTCATACACAGATAAAGTGTCTAGGAAGATTACTAGTACCCAACAAACAAAAACAGGCATAAGAAATTCTTATAGCTATTTACAACGGAAAAGCCTAATAATTTTTATTTTTCATGATAAGCTATAAAAAAAATTAAATGGTAACTCTTTTAACGGTTTTATGCACATAATATGAATCTATCAGGTACATACAAGCAATATATATCTTTGCATTTCTGCGTCTAACTGTCTATATCTATGCTGTATCATATATGGACATTCGTTTTCTACAGTTCGATTTCGTCCATCCGTTTTTAGCTTCTTCACCATTGAGCTGCTACTTTTGCCTTTTACCATGTGACTTCACATTATGTTCAAACAAATTCAGCTAAAGTAGTAGCTCTAATGAACAAAAAAAATTCTAACTTGAACGAAAAATTGAAAAATTGATGCATTTAAGTCCAAGTTAGAATTTTTCGTTCATTAGAGCTACCTACTTTAGCTGAATTTGTTTGAACATAATGTGAAGTCACATGGCAAAAAGTAAAAATAACAGCTCAATGGTAAAGAAGCTAAAAACATATGGACATAATCAAACTGTCGAAAACAAATGTCCATATGTGATACAGCATAGATATAGACACATACACAGAGGATTTTGTTGAGGGAACCATGCAATGCTCATATCATGCCTGATTGGCAAGAGGGGAAATCGTTTTGCTGATAAATTTGCAGCATTGGCATTAATTCCACTGTTGATATTCCAGAAAGCAATAATTTTGCTGAACTAGTGTACACATAATGTGAAACACATCTGCTTGCAGAATCACATCTTTTATGGGTATGAGGGTTTTAGTGGTATAATCTATCTCAATTAAGCCTTTCAATTGCAGTTAATGACAATTTTCTTCCTAGGCACTAGTGATTTCTGAATTGTTACAATCTGACCAGGAGTTCAGGTTCCCTAATTCCATCAGTCACAATGCTATAAAACCAATGCACAATATGGATGACCGCTGGGATTCGAACAACTCAACTACAACGACTAACAATAAGGGAAAGTCACAAATATGCAGAAGTCTCAGTTCTAGATACGTCATTCAATAATTTTCTAAACTGTGCGCTACTTTGTGGGTTTTTCATCCTTCAAAGCACTGAACAGCCGGCTGCTGGTTCTGATTTTGACAGTTGATTGCAGTAAAATTCATTTTTGGGGAACTCACGACATTAAAATCACATCTTTGCATATAAATCTCCAAACACATGTTCTAAAAACAATGCTTTGCAATTAAATCAAGATAATTAAAAAGAGGGTTACATACCCACAATGCTAGGCTGCTATAGAAGCTGGAAGATGAGATGATTAGCAGACAATACCAACGATTTGGCGTTCCGGCGACCCAAATATGATCTGACGAACGACGACGCCCGTGAACAACGGCTCCGGTGAACACGGCTATTGAACGAAGAAGAGGGAGATGATCGATTAGGGCTCAAAGCTTCACATCTAACTTTAATTTTCTTAAGAAATCCGCGAGATTTTTAAGCTGAAAACAAAGAAGCTTAAGAAAATTTTAACCTTTTTTTTTTTTTTTTTGTCAAATTAATTGGATTCGTAAGAAAGAAAAATAGGCTTATTATAATTTTTTATTTTATAATTGTTTTTATTAATAAATTATTAAATATTTTAACAATTACATATTTTTTATATATTATAATTTAATTGAAAATTTTACTTTTTTTCTTATAACGTTCATTATTTTTTTATTATTTTATTGTGTTTTTAAATTATGATACAACAAAAATATTTTTTTCTTTAAAATAAATAAATAAATAATATAATTAAATTACAAAATAAATCTATAAAATAATTTTTTAACTTTTTTTCAATTTATATCTGAGCGAATGTCAAAATTTTAAGAAAATCAAATAATTTTTATATATAACTAAAACCTTTATTTGAGTTTTTATATATATATATATATATATATATATAAAATCACTTTTATTTAAATAACGATATATGTTAATTTACTTATATATACTATTTGAACGATACATAATTATAAATTATTCTTTTATATTGAAAACTTTTTAAATTTGATATATAAACACAATAACTAAATTAAAATTAATGATAATGTGTTAAATAGTTTTTATAACATAATATTTATAATATTATTTCTTTTATTTTTATTCTTGATAATATGTTTGTGTAAATACTAATATCGATAATAATATCTCTTAATATAAAATTGACTTTCCAAATATAGGGTACTATGAAATTTAATTTGACATAATAAATTAAATATTTCAATAATTATTTTGTTATAATTGATAACAATTTTTATTTTTGAAAAAATATACAAGAGTGCAATAATAACAATATTTTTTAATATATTTTCCTTTGTTTTCCTTACTAACTTACAAACATAAGATGAGATAGTTACTATATTTTCTTCAGTAAACTCATAAATAAAACTGAGGAATATTAAAAGTGATGAATTTTTCTTTCCTATAATTTTCTTTCTCAAACTTTCTTAAGTTTAAAATGCTAAATATTCTTTACCCGAAAAACTCACAAACAAAGTGTTAAGTGTTAGGAATATGACTTCAGATCGGGATAACTAGATAAGCTTTTTGATTGGCTCAACCCTTTTATTTATTTACCCATTTTATCCGTTGGGTTACCCACTTAATACACAATTTTTTCTCTTATTCATATTATTCCGTTCATATAAAACCCATATATTTTTAATGGATATCCAACCCATAAAATATAGACAGATTAGACGAGTTAATGGGTAAAAACAAACAATTGCCAGCTCTATATACAAACACACCAATAAGTTCAAAAGATTCAATTTTTTTTTATCCTTGCAGTAATAATTGAAATTTTATGTAACTTGATCTATACTAAATGATGTTTAAAAAGTGTGAAAAAAAAAAAAAAAAGAAGATGAAACTAAATTAATAAGAAAAAAAATGAATTTTTCAAGAGAAGAAAAAAATTACAGGTAGACAAAGATGCAAATTTTATCATAATTATACAGCAAATGAGATTTTTACTATAAATCTACAAGGTACAGAGACAAAAGATAGGAGATCATACGTGTCTAAATAACTACAAATTAGGAAAATTAACTATGAACTATTTTGAGGAAATCAAAGAAAAGAAAGTGGTGGAGGAATATTGGAATCTGACCAAAAATATTGTTGCTATGGAAATAACAAGAATGATGTGTCTGATAATATAAAGAGATGATAAAGCCATATAAAAGAGGGTAAATTTGGCATTATAAAAAGAAGAATCAATTCCATTCTCCATTCCGTCCAAATCATCCCAAAGTTGGGTAGAAAATTTTTAATATAAAAGAGTCCACTTTTTTCTGTTAATAAATTGCTTCACCTATATATATATATGTGTGTGTGTGTACACACACACATTATTTTTAATCAAATTACAACGGTCAAGATTTTAATCTAAATGAATAGATTAGTACACATCCGTTACTATTAGCAACGAACGCCACTATTATTATCAACAGACATGCTTCATACCTAAAATATCCATGGTCCCATCATCTGACACTTTTTTGACCAAAAGATATCTGCTCTTATTAGTAGCTGACACTATATACGTCTGCTATTATCAGTAGTGGACATCTGGCATCCTCTAGTTGTCCACTACAATGTCATATGTGTTGATTAAGTTTTGTGTTATATGATGGATTATATTAGATAATTAATCAAGTATTACCAGCAACTTGCATTAATTTAGAATATGTTGACCCAATTTAGACCATATATCAAGATTTGAATACCACTTCCTTTCATTACTAGACAAAAGAAAGGGAAACCTTTTTGTCCTCTTTGACCCACCTTTTTTTTTTTAATTTAATAATAACAGAAATCTCTATGGAGTAGTAGTTGTATTTGTAATTATAGGGCCAAATATATAAAGACCATAACTATACACCATCATATACAACATATGAATCCAAGACCAGAAAGGCTTCCCTTTGTCTAGTAGAACCAGACGTCCACAACTAATAATAGCGGACGTGTATAATATCAGTTACTAATAATAGTGGACGTTTTTTGGTCAAAAAAAGTGTCAGGTGGTGGGACCATGGATATTTTGGATATGATGCATGTCCGCTAATAATAGTAGCGGACGTGCACTAATCTAGTTCGCTAGATCAAGATCTGAATGGTTATAGTTGGATTGGATGAAATATTATTTTTATCCTATTTTGTACCTAGATGATTCCTCGTATGTGTGTGTATATATATGTATATATATGGGTCCGGATCTAAGGCTAGACCTAACTAAGATACTGTAGTCAACTACCTTAATTTCCACCATTCAAAATTCAATCCAATGATTTAGATTCATCATCATCTATTATTAATATTGACAGATTTCCGCTATTTATTTGGTGGACGTCTATAGCGAATATATGCAATTTATTTGGCAGATATTTGCTAATAATACTGGTGAATGGTGATAAATTTGAATAGTCGGATAAGATTATGACCATCAGAGATTAAGGTAGTTCAATATAGCCTATGGCCTGGTATAGCCCTAGATCCCTATCTATGAAGCAGGGACATGCCAGTTACTCAACATATTGCGAGTCCGACTCTTTGGAGACACGGGTGCTTCAGGGATGCGCAGGGAAACATACGAGACACACTAATTGGAGTGTCCCCACAATTTTCTTATTTCGACTCATTCTAATACGTTTTATGGGACTTGGCGATGGCAATTTTCGTAAATATGAGGAAAAAAATTAAAGAATTTTTATCCAATTGATAAAATATTTAAATAAATAAAGGAGACACTGACTTAATTTCACATATATTAATGTTTTTATTTGTAATTTTATTAATGGGATTGTATATTTTGTAAATTATAATTATAGAAAATAGAATGTTGACTAAAATATTATAAGCATAACGACCTTTCCTTAACTAAAAGTTACCGATGGGCTTTGATGCTAACAAACAAGCACCCACGTAGTTGTTGGGGGATTGATGGGTCTAATGCAGAAATGTCAATCGTGATATGTATCTAATGGAGTCTACATCCTATGTAGAGCGCTTAAGTGCTTTATGTGACGCCCCCAAATTTTCACCTCCAAATCTCGTGGAAATTCGTTTCTTCAGAATATAATTTAAGACATTGAGGAGCCAATATTAGGCAACTCACCCTGTTATATATTACAAGGATCGATCTCACAACGAATTACACAGCGGAAATGAATTTATATTAATAATAATATGTCTTTACAATAACAGGGAAGCGAACAGTAGTCGCATAAGGTTCTTATTACAATA
>JAUMHB010067221.1:0-13735 GCA_032359685.1 Pittosporum tobira | reverse complement strand
GATGTGTAGAGAGAGCTGTATAATATTTATTTGCATATTAGGTTATATCTTATTATAACCTTGTGTACTTTTAAGACTTGTGTATTTGTAAGTTATGAAATTATTAATAAATTGGCAACTCAAGTCGGGGTATGGATGCCCAGATTTGGGGGTGTCACACACCTCTTCTAAGAAGAACAAGCATTCAATTCTTATTCACTTATCTTCTTCATTTTCAATAATTTTTTTTAATTTTTTTTAAGACTAATAACATATTTTCTCCCGACCACCACTCAATTTTAATATAAAATATTAGTATTATTTTTTTATTTATTAAGAACTGATAACCAAACGCAACATAAGTGTTTGAGTTTATGTTCTCATCGGAAAATTTTGTTCACCGCTAAACACCTACTGAATTACGATTCAAAGTAAATGACAAATTGACTTAGTTTCCATTTGTCTGGAGTACATATCAGGAACATTCAATGGTACCATAACCTAGTACGAAGGAACGCTATTTATGATCTTAATTCATGAACTAATTGTTGTTATTCCATTAATCTGAACATTAGTACTCTGAACGTAAAACGCATGCCTCTGGGAGTTCCATTGTAATCATGGTCTGGATTGCACCCGGTCTTATCTTCCCCCAAAAAGGCCTACGACTAACCCCTTGCCCTAAAACAAAGAGACTGCCTTTAGCTTACTTGTTCACTAATGCAATTTCGTTCTAAAGCACTGTTGTCTATGTACTGAAAACTAACCCACCCTTGGTTTCTTTCTCGCTACTTTGCCTACCATCTATATGCTCTTGAGGCTGGCCAACAATATGGGCCGCCCACCAGGAAAACCTTACTGCGCCCACGTATTGCTAGCAAGACAACCCGCAGCAGCTATCAAGTATCGACCTGTTCCCCCATTTTGTTCAATCAAACAACCAAAACAAAGATACTATATTGTAGTCAATTAATTTTTGCAAACCCCTTCATGTTTCCTATATTCTCATTGTCATTCCCATTTAAACTGGTTACTGGAAAAAGGTTTAATAAAGAATCATCCTATATTTGTTAAGCAGTTTTTAACTCGAACTAATATTGAAGCAATTTCAGGAGACATGAGTATTCAACAACCAATAAATGACCATATCATCACAAAATCCCCAAAGTACACCAGCTAGTAGCAGTTTGTACCAAGTATCGTCTTCAATTTGTAGCAAAATAAAAGCAGAAAGGTGCAGTGGCATGCATTCCATACGATAATTACTGGAATATGTAACTTACATTTCTCAGGAAATGATGCTAACATGAAAGCATAAAGCCATAAAGTAACAAATAGTGATAACGCTACTGGGCTAGCGTTCAAGTATAAATATACTACTAGCAATTATGGCAGATAAATCTTTTTTCACTACAAGCCCCTCATAGATAGTTGGGGTACCAAGAATAAACCATGAACCTTATTTTTGAGATCCTCGGTCGAGTACTTGATGTATTTTTCTGGGTATCTTTCGCGCTCAATATGGCTTCTGAACTGCAGTAGAAAGGATTCATAAGCTGGAATCAACTTCTCTAATATTAACACATGAAGCTGCCTTCGAAGCTGAAAATCCGGAACCAAACAAGTGGATTGAGCCCGACAAACCTGTTCAAATGTAGAATTGAAACTCTTGAACCTGTCCTTCAAAGCATTCTTTGAAATCCTGTTATAAAATGGAAACTTCTGATTTAGTCCCTCAACTCTTAAACAATATACGACTCTATCCCAGGTGAATCTGAGAAAGGTTTTCGCAGCCTGCATAACGTATTCAGTTAGCGTTGTTAGATAATCCTCCCCAATCAACTCCAGCAATTCCGAAGACCCTTTAATTTTCTCAACAACATAGTGTACATTATTCATAATGAATAAATTCCCCAAAGACGTGCTTTCGTAGTGTCTAGATTTAGCTTCCAAATTGAATTTCAAGCTCATGATGGTCCAAATAAAATGAAGTCCTAGGGGACTTCCCCCATGTCTCCTAAATTCCAAGAATTGCACATCGTCTAAAATTTCTGAACTTATCTTTGGCTTCAATATGATAATTTTAGTCATCAATTCCTTGTAATGCATAATTCGAATAACATAATCCATAGCATACCTTGTCAAGGAATTAACTTGGCCTACTGGAAATGGAGGGTTCAATTGTTCATGAAGTACGGTATCCTCAAAGCTTGAAAGAATTTCCCTCACCAAATCTTCAAGCCGATCTGCAGTCCTAACTGCTCCAAGATAAATATCTGCAGATGAAACTGAATGGAATGTAGCTTTAATATCTGGCAAAATAACAAGCAGAGCTTCATACAGATCCAAAATATCAAACAACTTCTGAAGAGATGCAGGAGTTGTCGTTATAGCTTCCACAAAGTTGTTCAACTCAACTGCAACATTTTTAACTATAACTACAAAACAATTATCATATGTGACAGCTCCAACCCCATCAAAAATATGCTCATAATTTTGCTTCTCCCTCGGGAAGATAATACGATAGCAACCATGAGCTGCTCTTGTCCACAATTTGATTTTTGCCGCGGATTCATTCCAGTCCAAACTCCGAAAGTCGCTACTGCTCCATTTTCCAATATCAAATCTCAGAAGCCTAGCATCCACCACAGACTTCCTCGAAATCTTGTACACCTCAATGCAATCGCCAAGTGATCCTGCTAATTTAAGCCTCTCCGTAATCCTGCGAAGATGGTAAACTTGCATAGAAGAGAGTTCACCATGGCCTAAATGATCTTCTTCCTGTAACTCATAACTATAACTATTAGTTTCTGAACTTGAATAAGTTGTAGAATTCAGACCATCAGTTTTGACCATGTTGACCGAACGATCCAATATGCCCCGAAACACCAACTTGAGTGTTTTCATGGCCATCTGGATCACATCAATTCCTCCTCTCTCGTAGTCTATGATCATACCTGACTTGATTGATTGCTGAATTTCGTCTACAGCATGCAAGTACTGATCAATTCTTTCGCGATCTCCATCAAAGATTAGTCCTTCCTTTAGCTGCAAAGGAGATCCAGAGTCTAAAATTGTCTTTGCAGCTGAGTTTAACAATGATAACTTAGTTTCCTTGAAATTGGAATCCACAATTCCTTGAATTTTCATAAACCGGGTAATCTGATCTGCTACTGATTGTGGTGAATAAGCTATTTCCTCGTGGATAGCCATAACCACCCCTACTTTGCAATTCACCACAAGGCAATCGTTTCTCAAGAAACCTGATTTTTCTAAGTGCTTTTTCCTTAAAAACCGACTAAAGCCCCACTGACTTCCTCGGTGTTTCATCAAACAAGGCAGCTGCTTCCCAAACTGGGTTTGAATTTTATGATTCCCTTTTCCACTCTGATCCACAAGGATCAATTCGAAAAGCGCAGAAACATCAGTTTGGTAACTCTCAAGCCTTATATACAGTGACATGTATCCGTTATCATGTTCCTTCTTGCCCTCAGGGTAAAATGCAATCGCCCACTCGTACCCTCCTGCGTTGAAAGTGTTGGAAACTAAATATTTTCCTGTTCCGAATCCCTTGGTACGCGAGTATGCCCTGAAAGTATATGTATGTGAACCGGACATATAGGTATCTGTAGATGCCAATGGCTGTGGAGAAGATGATGCTGGGCTGCTTGTTTCTGAAAAGTCTCCTCCCATGTTGTCTATCCAATAGATTTCGATTGTTGTAAATGAAGGTTTTATTGGAAATTTGATATTGGATGTCAAATGAGGGACATGAATTTCTGAATGTAAGTATGATTATTGGAATAATTATCAGAAATTTTTGGAGATCGTCTGCGGCAATAAATCTTGGTTCTAAAAGAGCTGATCTTGTTTGGGACTAAATGCTGTAGACAAATTCAAAGTCGTGATGTACAGAACCGACTTTAGGGTCTTTGTAGCCAAAGGGTCCACACTAAGCAAGTGAACGCGGAAACCATAATTTCCAGGAAATGATTGTAACTATTAGACCATTTTTTTCTTTACAGAGTCAAACTAAAGGAGAAGTGGACATATATATATATATATATATATATATTAATATATTTATTAATGTTTATCATAAAATTATTCAATAAAACGCAAAAAATATAATGTGTACAAAAATTCCAAAATATCACTTGATGCGTAATAGAGCCTCCCTCGCACTATTATTTGTTGTGCGACCGAACATATACATTGCTCCTCCCGAGGATTTTTTAGCAGCTTGAAAAGACAAGAAGTTATACGCCCTACTAATAGTATTCACACATGACAGTCTTAAAAGAAAAAATAAAAAAAGTTTGGCTTATTTACTTTGATAAATAGGAAAAAAACAAAAAACAAAAGAAGTGTAGGTGTACTTTTTTTGTGCGTGTCCCCTGCCTGTTTATTTAGTTATGTGTTATTTTAAATAATTTTATACACATATAAAAATTAAATAATTTAATCTTTTATCGTTGGATAAAAAATGGACGTACATGATTATTTAATAGAGTATAGTAATAATATAAAAATATTTAAAAATTTTTATTTTTTAATAGAAATATTAGTACTTCAATTATAGAGTAAAAATGAAAATGAATGAATTACTTATTACTTTATACGAGTAAATTTGTTAGTTTCGCTTATACTTTCTTAACATGAATAATGAATGGTAAATCTCGTTTATACGATGTTGCTCATCCATGGATTCAAGCCCACTGAATTAATAGAAAACCTAGGCTTCTCTTAAATCAATGGGCTTGCCTTGAGATTGAACCGTCCCTTTTCATTTATGGACTTTATCCATATGAATTCACATGACCAAATATTTGTAAATTAGATTAAAACACTCTACTATTCAAATATTATTACATAAGTCCAACGGAAGACAGACAAAGTCCATAAGCCCAAATTTATATAATATCTTAAAATTATTAAGTAAGTATATGTTAGAAATTTAATATCAACAACATTATAGAAGTATAATTTGATTGATTAAATTATAATACAAGTTTGTAAATTTTTTAAAATTTTAACGTAATGGTATTTTATATGTAGTTACCATATTGAATTTAATATCAATTAAAATAAAATAAATTTACTTTAAATTTGAATTTGAATTTATAATTTGGAATAAATGTATGTACACGGGATTCATAATTTTTTTTCATCTTTTAGTATCTTTTTTTCTCAACATTTTTCAACAATTATTATTGTTAAATTTTATGATATCACAAATTTACTTACTTAAAACATATATGTATTTTTAATTTTAAAATAGAAAAAATATTACTATACTCTACACTTTTTTTTTTTGTGGATTATAGTATACGCTTAAGAATAATAATTTATTTTCTATCATACTATTTATACTTATTTCGTTTGAAAATAGAAATGTTTTTAAATTCTATGTATCTGTATTTTTTTTAGCCTTTCATAAGAACTACTTCACTCTACACCTAATAATAATAATAATTTTTATTTTTATTCTTTTTCTTCTCAATTTATTTTATTCCCAAAAAATAACCCTCTTTTTTACTAATTTTTTAAAAACTTTACTAAAACTAAATTTTAAAATAGGTATTTAGAACTTTATGTAACTTAATAATATTACATAAAACATTGGTGATAAATTATTAGAATATTTATTTATATATTTTTATTAAAAAATATTTTAAAATTTTAAATCAAAAAAATATTATAAGAATAATAATAATCTTTTCCTACTATATATTAATTTAGATAAAGTCATTTATTTATTATTTTTCTCACTAGATATTAATTTACATAAAATTGTTTATTTATTATTTTTTATTAAAATATGAATGTGACTGGATAAGATTTATAATAAATATCAACTTTGGATCATAAACATAGATTTATTTAACTTTAATCAATAGCGTTGATAATAAATAACATATTTCAGTTTATTAGATCTAAATTTAAAAGTAGTATTTAGAATTTTCTATAACTTACTAACATTACATAAAACATTGGTCATAAATTATTAGAATATTTATTTATATATTTTTTATTAAAAATAAATTTTAAATCAAAAAAAATATTATGAGTACCCGCATGGTATTTTCCTAATATATATAAAGGAAAATATTCTTCTAGATATTTGTGGAAAAAGCAAATTAAAGGGAGAACAAAGGTCGATTAAATCACTGCATCACCATGTCGCTTAATCCTCTTGTAACTGTCTAATCAAATCAATTAAGCACTAAATTTTTTGAAATTGAGCCATAATTAAGGGACTCAATTCCGCAATTACCCCTTCATACATCTGGTATCTGTTCAGAGATTCAAAATCAGTCATCATTTATAAGTGAGGGGAGCACGGCCTTTAATTCAGCCAGCAATAACAATCCTTTCTTGTTTACAAGTGAAGATTAATGTATATATTCCGATACTCCAAATATGCTTACAGACACATGAACAGAAATAAATTTTAAATTTGTCATAATTATATTGTGTCATTGTGAGAGAATCGGTTGTTCTCGAATACACAAACTCTACTGCATATACTTTGATTCAAAGGATGAGGCAATATTCACAATGAAATTACATTCGACACATAAGCCTAAAGAGTTATGATGGGCACAAATAGATTGAAACCTACACAATTTATAACCTACGCAAGGTTGTTGTTCTTGTTTCTTTATTATCTTTAGTGGCTCTTATACCTGTCATGTTCCTTACCCAGGAATTCTGTTAAGAGAGAAATGGAACATATTCCTTGGATTATTAACATATAAATTGACACTCAGGATTCCTGTTAAGAGAAAAATAGAACTCGTCTGCAAATTTAGATGGGGATTCCAACAGAAAATTTTCCTTTTTCTTTGCCAACGACCTATCTTTTTTTTTTTTTTTCCAATTTTAAATTTGTATCTTGTTGGGACCAACCCGACCGTTGGCCAAGTCCAAACTTCTTCTTTAGCTCAGTGCACGTCAGCAAGAGTGGGTAACTCACCTAAAACACGGGCAACACGAGAGGTTTTTTTTCTCGTTCCCCTCTCGGATACTTAAGTTAACAAGAGACTAAAGTGATAACCGAAGTGTTTAAGATCAGGAGGAAGAGGTTTACCGTTGTATTTTTTGGGAGTATTTCTGCAGAGATTTGGCTCTTTTTTCGTCGAGAGTGGGGATCTCCTCCTTTGTTAAGGAGGTGATATTTGTAGAGTTGGCCTTAACCCGCAGCCTGATAAAGTAGGCATGGTGAGCTTTACTTGAGTTGACAGGGTTGTTGGGGTCATGCGGCTGATTGGACGTTGCCTCGAAACTCGTTTTATGGCCTTTGAGCCGTTGGACTCGAATCAGAGTGTGTCAAACCCAATCGATATAATGGATTGAGCTCGCTAGCTGAGAATGTCTGGGCCCAAGGCGTATAATTTGAGAGTCCTCAATGACGTTGGTTCGGCCACAGATGGGTGTCAGCTTTTTCCGTGGACCGGGAGCCGGGATCGGTCTCCCTTGGGCGAGGCGGATCGTTGAGCTTTTGGGAATGACCGATCGGATGAGTTGTCACGTGGAATGTCACGTTTGCCCTAATTAGAATTAAGATAAAAACTCTAACACTAATTTGGGACGATCTCTATCATATCTTATATTAGTTATTTTAGAAACAAAGTTTAAGCATGATACTTCAATAAAATATATACAAGAATCGATTAAATATAATAGCAATAAATAAATCATGCATAAAAAATATGCATCCCGCACTTACATATAGAAAACAAATGCATTTACAAATAGAAAACAAATGGAGATATTTGGCTCAAAATAAGTAATAACTACGACATTTAGAAGCCACATGAAAGCACAACCGCCCAACAAATCTGTAAATATTAATCAAGTTTTCGTCAACTGAAACTTGTAATTCTAAATATTCCGATACAAAAGTTTAAAAAACTGAAAAAGCATTTGGCCTACACTGTCTATTTTGACTACCAAAAAAAAAAATTAAAAATTAAAAAAATACCCGACCAAAAATTGAAACTACCGAAACACAAACCTCAGGGCTCTGAAAACAAAAAAGTGAAGACTTAATTAGACTCGATTGGAATGTACTGTTCACCCAATATAGGCTTTATGTCTTCCGCTACGTTATCCACGAAACAAGTTGCTTTGGTATCCATTTTCATGGTAGAAACTTTTTCGACAGAAGATGCTGCTTTGGTATCCACTTTCATGGCAGGAACCTTTTCGATATTAGACGATCCTTCAGAACTCACTTTGATGGTAGGAACGTTTTCCATATTTCCTGTTCTTGAAGATGATGATGCTTCAGAATTCAGTTTCATTGTATCCGTATGGATCTTAATGGGTACATGATTGTAATTGTGAGGTTGCATTTGTTCATCTCCAATATAATAAGAACGCTCTTGTATAGGGGGATGCTGCGCAGTCTCATAGCAAAAACTTGGGTTTTGAGATTGTCCATTCGCTTGGGCTCGACATATAGCTAGCTGATGAAGAACGAAATCGAGCTCGGCCTTGGCTTGCCCATACCTCTGTTCAAGATCGTTGATTATACGATAACACCCGCCGACGGGATCGCTTGCACGAACATTTGCTTGAAATATCATCGATTTCACCGCCGTTTCTCGGCGAGTGGGCTCCACATCTTTGATGGTGTTCATGATGTTCCGAATACCAAATAGCTTGTGTGCGTTTAGAAACTCTTTGTGACGATGAGGTGGGAAAAATGGGGCGAGGGGACAATCGGGAACACATTTCCTACGTTGGTGCTTGCATGCGGCACAAGCCTGCGATACATTAAGGTTTGCCGCAGGACCAGTCATTTTTAGTCTCTCTCCTGTTTCTATGCCGATGAATATTCCGGTGTTTTCTGACCATAGAAAATGAAGGAAGAGAGAGATAGAGAGGGAGGTACAGTGAGAAATCTTAACTGATAGATATTTAGTTTTGTAGCAGAATTAGGATATGAAGTTTTGGAGAGATTTAAGGGACGTGGTAATTTAGTGGGTGATAGTGTGAACATTTTCTTTTTATAAAACGTGATGGTATGAACGTAAACCGCCTTTATTTTTATTTATTTATTTATTTATTTTTTAAAACAATTATTTTGCTTTTGCTTATTTTATTTTTTTTTCTGAAATTTAAGGGAAAAGAAGACAGTTCTATATAAGAGATTTATTATTTTATATTGTTGTAAGGAATATTTAGCTTCAGAACTTTCTTTTTCTTTGAGTTTTTGGACATTTATTGAAAATTTGAAAAAGTATTTATTATGCGTTTTTGGTTGTTGATAAATGATATGAAAAATTCTTGAGATAATTTTTCTGAAAATAGGATATAGTCTTTGATGGTGCAGTTATCTTTTTTGAAATTTAAATTTGGTAAAATTATCATTAAATTGCTTGGCTATGAAGAAAACGGTTTTCGATAATTAAGCCTCTACAAATAGATCAGCTACCCAAGTATATACCAGTTCACGCACGCACACGCGCCACTTGCGCAAATTTCTTACCATAAAAAAATAAAATCTTGAAGAATTTGGAGTGATAAGAAATGAATCTGTGAGAATGAGACACCTTAAAAATAGAGATTAAGATAGCATACGTGTTTCATGTGCTAAAATCTTGAAGAATTTGTGAGTGGTAGGGAATTTGTGAGAATGAGAGACCGTAAAAAATAGAAGTTAAGAAGAGGTGTGAAATTATAAAATTTAAATTAAAAAAGAATTCTCAGTTACAAAAATTAAGCGTGAAATTGAGAAAAAAAAAAGGAAAGAATTTAAATTTTTGACTTTGATAAATCTATATCTATATTATATTAATATATGAAAACTGTAACGCAAAAATTAAGCGTGAAATTGAGAAAAAAAAGGAAAGAATTTAAATTTTTGACTTTGATAAATCTATATCTATATTATATTAATATATGAAAACTGTAACGAACGGAATTTTCTCAGATAGTCCGATAATTTTGGATTTAATAGAGCTATCTCAGAGAGTCCAATAGTTTATAATTTCTAAAAAAACTCTATCAAATAGTCTACTAATTTACAACTACTAAAAAAAAAACTGTAACGAACGGAGCTCTTAGATAGTCCAATAATTTTGGACTTAATAAAGATCTCTTAAAGAGTTCAATGGTTTATAATTGCTAAAAAAACTCTATCAAATAGTTCACTAATTTACAACTACTAAAAATCAATATTATTAATATCTAAAAATTGTATCTCACGTAATTAATTGAAAAATAAAGTCTTTAAAGCATAAATTTAATACGAAAAGAAAAAATATTTGACCATATTAAGCAATAGAATTTCATCAATTAAAAATAAATTTTCATCTTTATAATTTAAAGTATTAAGGTCAAACTAAAAAAAGAACCAAAATTAAACTAATAAGAAATTTAAAGCCTTTTAAGTTTTAGACCTAAAATAAAATAATAGTTTCATCATAATGAAACCCAACAAAAAATTACTCTAACAATTTGGAAATTTATTTAAATTAAAATCTCAATTCAATAAACATGTTATTAAAAATATTTAAATAATTAAATTTTTATTTAATTATTTAATAATCTATAAATTATTATATTTTAAATTCAAGTCAACTTTGGATATTAGTCATTTATAAGTTTATTAAATATCAATAATCATAATTCAATAAATATATTAATTCCTTCAAATTTTGTAAGATGTTGATACATGCACATTCTAAATACATTAAAAAAATTAATAATATTGTATAATTTAATAATATATAATCTATAATACTATAATAATGCCTAATTATGAATTTATAGTGTGCATATATCACCACAATTTTTAAAATGTTATATCGTCAAAAGAATGGGGAAATACTTGTGACACTCCCAATTTTCTAACACATAATCCATGTAGAAATTGGGACGTCAGATATCATTCTCAACATTTACATCGAGTTGTCAATCTTGGACAATTCTCCATGTTATAGCTTTACAATATGATATCACATACGAATGAATATATAGCGAAAGCGTATCGCTTTATTTAAATAATAGGTCTTACATAACATGGTTCAATGCGACAAAATCGCCAAATATTCATTACCTTGTCGATGCTTTAATAATATTTCAACTTGTTTTTACCCTTTAAGGACTCTCCTCGTTCCATAACTTTTGGAAGGTTTATAAAATATAGCAAAAATGAGCAAAAGAGTGTTCAGCAAGAAATTACTCTATTTTTGATAAGAACGATCTTCAAATCAAAAAGATATAAAACGCTAGGGTTTTGATGATAAACTTTACTTTGAATTTACGAGCATTAATATGAATTCCATACAATTATGATTTTATGAGTTAATATGAATCATCCATTTAACAATTTATATATGAGTATTAAACACCAATTATCGACACTTTCTCAAAAAGCTAGTCTCGATACAAAGTAAAGTCTAACCCAATTTATCTCGTGCACATATATGTCACAACTACATGGTTTAACCATGTAGGGTTTCGGTATATCAGTCTTTAGCTATGTTCAATACTCGATCTCAAATTATCATGTGAATATGATAAACATTTTAACAAGGCATGTTATACATGAAAAATATGCATAAAAACAACTTTAAACAAGTTCAAGAATTATACTTAAACAATAATCAATGTATAAGCAAATTAAACTTATACAATCATGGCAATTACATATAATAAAACAATAATTATACGTAAGAAAGTGAATAATAACTTGCATACATAAGTGAATAATAACTTATACATGAGTGGAGAGAAATAAATTTGCCTTAACTGAGCTTCTATAGGTTTCAAGTAACTCGTTTAGCGGTGAACGGTTTCCTTTTTTCACTTTTGTACGTTCCTATCAAAATATACGTTTATCATTAGTAACGTCGTCTTGAAGTAAGTCTCTCACTCTCGAAAGTAAATCCAAATATCTTAGGGTTCCTTTAGTTTTGAAACGACTTACATGCCAAAAAAAATAAAATTAAAGGACAAATTTATCATTATCTTGACAATTTGTTCTTCGTTATTTTTTCTTATAATTTCTCCTCATGTTTATCTAGGAGTGATGTCAACCCTAAAACACGATTTGGATCCTTAATTATGTAAAAATAATTACCACCGAGCAATGCTGATACCTGCAAGGCAATTAACCGAAAGAATTTGCGCGAACCGAGTGAATTTAGGACTCGATCGTCATGATTTGGTAATGCCCAATCCACCCACTTTGAATCCATAAAATACCCACGAAGCCACCACAAAGCTAATGTACCCAAAAACTTTCACAACACAAAACAACATAAATACTCATAGCAAACAACACTGAAATAACCCACATTAGTGTAAAAACTGCATGCCCTTTCTTTTCAAATAAGCCCAATTTGGTGAACTCAAAAAGAAGATTTCTGTAATGTTTGAAACCTCAGAGACTGAGTAGTCTTTGAGGTGATACCCATTAAAGAATTTGTCAAGAAATTGCTAGGAAATGGCTGGATGGTAAGCTACAAAAACATCAGTTACATATTGTCCTGCAAGATTTAGCAACGGAAGATCACCACCAGGGTGGGCTTTGGCCCAATCTGAGACATCAAACACTTTACCTTGTACGGAAATCCATAGATCCCCTGGTTTGTTGTGGTTCTTGAGCTCATCTAGTGTAATATAGTTCTTGATTTCTGCCATAGAGATTCCAGAATGGTTGAAACAACAGTAAGGAGAGATTTGAGGAAAGAATAAATTTGTTTGTTGTCACTCATTCATGGGGTTTTTCATTTTTCCATTTAATTTGGGAGCTTTGAGTTAAGAATTAGATTGGGGATACCGAGGAGCTGATGATATAATGGGAGTGAAGAGTGAAGAGTGAAGAAGGGACAAGTAGTGAGCTTAAAAAGGTAATAACACAAGAAGATCAAATATGGAAGGAAAATGATTATTTTCTCAGTCTGTCATATATCGACTTTCTCACGGAAGAGTTGATATATTATTTTGAGAATGAAATTATGTGGAATCACTGTTAACAAAAAAACATTTGTATTCATATGTTTTTCTTTTAAATTATAACATTCATGTGTTAATTTTATTCTTCAAAATTGGGACATTAAAAAAACACACCAAAATATCTGGTTTTCGTGGAGACTACAATAATTCCTTCCTTAATTATGACAAAATTAGTTAATTGCATTTTGAGTAATACTATAAACACTAACAAATATATTAATAAAATGTGCACAAATCGACGTGTCAAACTATAATTAGTGGATGTTTGATTATACATGAGATTGACCTATCATTATAATCAATTATAATTTAATACGTCAATTTATGTACAATTTGTTAATTTATCTGTTAATTTATGTAGTATTATTATTGCATTTTATTTGGCTTTTTCCTTCGCGAAAATTATTATTATTGCATTTTATTTGGCTTTTTCCTTCGCGAAAATTTCTAGGTAGTAGCATGAAGTTCATGTGGGACATTGTTTGTTGGAGTAAATAAACGGCATGAAATGTGTTATGTGTCTTCTTTAAAGGTCACATGAGTTACTACCAAACATGAAAGATCACATGAATTCAATTCAAGTGGTTCAACAACTTTACAATAGATTCGTCTTATAACATTGAAATAAAAAATTTAAAGAAATTTCTTAGCTTGGTAATTCATAAATAATTTAATGAAAGGAAAATGTTAAAATTTACTATCACCTCTCTCTCTCTCTCTCTCTCTCTCTCTCTCGTTAGTGGTATGCTCTTTGGTCTAATCATAAATCGTACTATTTTAG
>JAUMHB010067199.1:0-13738 GCA_032359685.1 Pittosporum tobira | reverse complement strand
TTGGGCTTTTAAGCAATTTATTAATAAATCAAGAGCAGAATATAGCAAAATATTAAGTACAAAATAACTCTTATCAGAAGCCTTCACATTGATTGAGGAGATGGCTGCAAATAGCTATCAATGGCCATCTGAAAGATTCAAAACCAGGAAAGTAAGTGGAGTACATGAAGTGGAATCGATGACAGCAATGAATGCGAAGCTGGATGAGCTTACGAAGATGTTCAACTCTCAGATAAACAATGTTTCGAAATCCAGGGGGTTTCATGTGATTTTTTTGGTGGTGATCATAGGAGTAATGAGTGCCGAGTTGGTAACAACTTTACTACTGACAGTGCTAATTACATTTTTAATTTTGGCAGGCTTTAGATTAATCCCTACTCTGATATATACAATCCAGGGTGGGGAAACCATCCAAATTTGCAGTGGAGAGGACAAAATCAAGCACCAAGGCTACCATCACCACCACCTATGGAAAAACCATACTCGCATATGGAGGATTTGATTGGGAAATTGGCCCATACAGTTGAGGAGAACATAAAGAGCACTGATGCAGGGTTCCAGCACCAATAAGTCGCCATTAGAAATATTAAGAAGCAAGTGGGTCAATTGGCACAACAAATGGTGATGAGGCCATATGGCTATTTACCTAGCAATACCAAGAAGAATCTAATGGATCAAGCAAAAGACATTACATTGCGAATTGGTAAAGAATTGAAGAAGACAGAAGAGAAAATTGAAGAGAAGGTTGAAGAAGAACAAATTCAGCCAACATAAGTACAACCCTCATCTTCTGAGAAAGAGAAGAATGAGTCAACCCCAAATCCGTATACTCCACCAATTCCATATCCGGGGCGACTCATGAAGAAAAATTAGAATTCTGCTTAGTTTTCCAAATTTATTAAGGCTTTCAAGAAACTTCATATCAACCTCCCTTTGGTTAACATTCTTACTCAGATGCCTAACTATGCAAAGTTTTTGAAAGATATTCTTACAAATAAGAGGAAACTAGATGATGGAGAGACCATGATGTTGAACGAAGAATGTTCTACTATCTTGCAAAACAAGTTACCGTCAAAGCTAAAGGATCTAGGGAGCTTCACCATTCCATGCAAAATAGGCGATGTGCAGTTCGACAAGGCATTATGCGACTTGGGTGCAAGTATAAATCTAATGCCTTATCCAGTCTACATGAGACTTAGGGTCGGAGAAATTAAGGACACCAAAATATCACTCCAATTAGTGGAGAGATCAATCAAGTATCCGAGGGGTATTGTGGAGAACGTGTTGGTAAAGGTGAATAAGTTTGTTTTCCCAGCTGACTTTGTAGTGCTCGAGATGGATGAAGACATCGATGTGCCAACTATCTTGAGGAGACCTTTCCTAGAAATAGGAGGGGCTTTGATTTATGTACGAGAAGGGGAATTAGTACTACGACTGGGAGAATACAAAGTCAAGTTCAATGTCTTAAAGACAATGAAGTTCCCCAGTGAGCAGAGGGATGTGTGGATGATAGACACCATAGACCGAGTGTGGAGTACATGTTTAAATTCGCTAATACACCCGATCCACTACTGAATACTATGGTGCATTGAACTGAAGAAGGTTTAGGACTTAAAAGAGAAGAGGAAGCATTGAAGAAACTTAAGGCGATTAGACCCTGGTCGAGATCCCTAGAGCTAAAATACAGTGAATTGACGAAAAGGGATTCAAAACCAAGGCCATCAATTGAGGAGCCACCCAACTTGGAAGCAAAGAGTTTACCTTATTTGAAATATATTTTTCTGGATGGTACTAATTTGCCTGCTATTATTTCTTCTTCTTTAATAGGTGAGATGGAAGACAAGCTACTCAGGGTTTTGAGGGACCACAAAAGAGTGATTGGATGGACTATTGTTGACATCAAGGGTGTTAGTCCTTCGGTTTGTATGCACAAGATATTGATGGAAGAGAAACACAAACCGATCATTAAACCGCAAAGGAGGCTCAATCCGAAAATGCAGGAAATGGTCAAGACAGAAGTGATTAAGTTATTAGATGCAGGGATTATCTATCCAATTTTGGATAGCTCATGGGTAATTCCTATTCAAGTTGTTCTGAAGAAATGAGGTATGACAGTTGTTCATAATGATAATAATGAACTAATTCCTACTAGAACTGTCACCGGTTGGCGTGTTTGCATAGACTATAAAAAATTGAATGACACCAGTCGGAATGATCATTTTCCTTTGCCCTTTATCGATCAGATGCTTAAGAGACTTATAGGATAAGCATACTACTGCTTTTGGATGGCTACTTTGGATACTTCCAAATTTCGATTGCTCTGAAAGATCAAGAGAATACCACTTTTACTTGCCCGTATGGAACATTTGCATATAAGAGGATGCCCTTTGGCTTCTGCAACATACTAGAGCCATATTTTCAGATATAATGGAGAGTTATATTGAAATATTTATAGATGATTTCTCTGTTTTTGGCTCTAGTTTCGATAAATGTGTACACAATTTGGAACTAGTTTTGCAGATATGTGAAAAGACCAACTTGGTAGTGAATTGGGAGAAGTGCGATTTTATGGTATAAGAAGGTATTATACTGGGTCACAAGATCTCGGAAAGGAGGATAGAAGTTGATCGGGCCAAAATTGAAGTGATTTCTAATTTACCGTCGCCAAAGTCTATGAAGTTACTTCGAGGATTCTTGGGACGCGCAGGATTTTACAGGAGATTCATTAAGGACTTCTCGAAGATAGCTAGACCTATATGCATGGTCGATGAAAAATGTTTGAATTAGAGTGTAAGTGTACACCAATCAAATTATAGTATAAAAGATTATCGTTCATAGTGAATAGTAAATTATATACCAATATTCTTAATCTCTATTTTATTTAGCAAAGTGATAAAGTTTTGATTTTTATATAATAAGACTAAATAAAAACAAATAAATAATAAAGATAAATATATACATGATAAATATATGCTAAGATCTCAACTTCACTTATTCAATCATAATCTCAAGTTTATTATCTTTATTAGGGAATTGATATTAGTTTGACATATTCATGAAAGTGAAATATTCCTAAATTAGATACTAGCCTATTCCTAGTGAAATTACTCATACTCCTATTATCAACCCATCATATGCCTATGTGAATTTAAATAATAAAGAGAACATTATCGTGTTATGGACTTTCCGGTTTCATTAGTCGTTCTTAAGAGCTAAGTTACTTTTGAAACCGCACATGTCACCTTGAAATAGGGTCTATAGCAAAGTTTAACCTCCGGTTATGATTCAATTAAGCCATTAACAAACTGTCACAGTTACGTCCTTCAATTTGTTAACCTAGAACATCTAAATATTGATCAAGTATTCAAAAGCATTAAGAATATATATCATAACTCAATAAATATGCGAAGGTAATATGAACGCGTAATAAAGATAAAATAAACTTATAATTAATCATGAATAAGATCCGTATCGTCTTAGCATAAAAATAAATTAGAACATGACTGATCTACAAAATACAACATAAAAGATAGAAAAACCCATAAGAAGTAAGCTAGATGTCTTCATGTGGTAGCCTGGTCTCCCGCCTCCTTGAGCTCTAGATCTCCTCTTGATTGTATATTGTATGAAAAGCATATTTTTGGGAGATAGAGTTTATATAGGCTTAGTCTTGGGGTCTTGTCTGAATTTGATTTTGATTAGGTTTTTCATTTAAATAGAATTTTGAAAGCATATAGGAAAGCCCAAAACCGCATTGGTTAAAGTTACCCAAAAAAGTCAACAAAATTCGTAAAAAATTGTACGACCTTCCTTAAGGGTTGGTCATAAGCTCCCTTACGGGTTGGCTTATGGCCGTAAGGCCCTCAGGACTTTGGTTTTTGCTTCTGTTTCTATTTCAAGCAATCCTTGTTCGTCCGGGATTAGGTTAAAAGCAATTTTGTCCGAAATAGGCCTTTTCAAGCCTAATTCCTTGCATTATAAGCCCAATAATAATAGAATGCATTTAATCACTTGGATTGATGATTTGTTAGCCCAAACAAGGATATATAAGCCCAATTCATGTATTTTTATAATAAATCAAGAGAATAATCATTAGAAAATATAGATATAAAAAGCACTGATCAAAAAAGCACTGATCAAATTCCCCTAAGCTTAAACTGTTGCTTGTCCATAAGCAAACTAATCATGAAAAATAATTTCTAAGGAAATTTGGCCTCTTGATTTTGAATATTGAAATCCATCGAAATTTTTATAAGTTGACAAAGTTGGTGATGAAAATTATCTAAGACTAGAGATCTACACTTTAAGACATTAATACTCCATCATATATAAGCAAAACTACGCACAACTTATGTACACGTATCCATTATATGTCTAAGTTTTCATAATTTTCCCTCGCTCCCTATAATTCAATTCAAAACGTGTCCATGTGCTCATGTGCAGCGTGTATTAACTCAAAGATATTTAAAATACCAAGTTAGACTTTTACCATTAAGCGCAATGTTCTAGATCTCCGATCGAATGGATGATTTCTCTTACCCACAGACATGGATCGCCCCTTTGACTACTAAGATCTCAAAGGAGCACTTGATTTTTCCTCATATGTTTTCATAGGCTCTTGCCTATAAAGTTGATGGGCATTTTGCTTCAGTTTCTTTCCAACTCTTTATTTTATTTTATTTTTTTTTTCTATTTTTTCTGGATTGTTTTTTCAGATTTTTCAAATTGTTTTCTATATATATATATATATATAATTTTTTTTTTAGGTCAAGTATTTTTCCAATAATCAAAAGCATTCAAAAGTCACCAAGGAAGTCCAAGCATTTTACCGTATTCTTAATGGTCTTTCTTGAAGCATTTCAATATTTAAGAGTTAACAAGTAGTTATATGAAACAACTTTCTAAATCAAATACATGATAGCAAGGGATTATTATAATTTCATAGGCCTATTATGGATATAAAAGACCTAAGCATGCGAAATTCAACTCATATAATCCTAAGCATCAATTCTCAAAAGTAGAATACTAGTTTTAAATAATTTTAAAAACAAACTAAATCCAATCATTTTTCATTCGGTTAAAAAGCATGGAATTTTTCTTTCTTTAGACAACTTATTGGTTTTTTTTTTTAATATGTTTTGATTTTGTATTTTTTTTTTTTTTTTGTATAAAAACTAAAAATAAAACAAAAAATATAGCAACCTACGAATAATAAATATAAGCAAAACAACAACATGCAAATCATTTCTTCCCCCAAGCTTAAATTAGACATTGTCCTCAATGTATAACAAATATAACACATAATGAGAAGAAGGGAACAAACACACCTGATTATGACGATGGAGGTGGCCAATACTCCAGTGTTATTGGTCAAGGCTTCAATGCATCCATATGTTACACGGTGTCCTCCACATTTTTTTATCAGAATTTTTTCTAACTGTATACAAAAACCCGTCAACAATGGATCCTCAGAGAAAATTGTCTTCATCTCTCTGTCTATCATGTCAAGTCTCCAATATTCTCGCGGTTCACTGGGGTATTTCATAGCATTTAAAACATTAAAAATCACTTTCTCTTCCCCCAATCGTAGTACCAATGTTTCTTCTTTAACGTCAATGAGAGCCCTTGCTATAGCTAAGAAAGGCCTCTCCAAAATAATTGGTACCTTTATATTTTCCTCCATCTCGAGAACAATAAAGTCGACAGGGAATATGAATTTATCGACTTTCACCAAAACATTCTCCACAATGCCTCTTGGATATTTTATTGAACGGTCTGCCAATTGATGAGAAACGATGGTGTGTTTAACTTCCCCTACACCTAACTTTTCAAAAATTGAGTAAGGCATTAAATTTATGCATAAGTCCTTCTCAAAACGCACATCACCAATATGGCATGGTATTGTGAAGCTTCTTGGATCTTTCAGCTTGGGCGGCAATTTGTTATATAGAATTGCCAAGCACTCTTCATTTAGCTTTACTGTTTTGCCATCTTCCAACTTCCTCTTGTTGGCTAGTATGTCTTTCAAAAATTTCCCATGGCTGGGACATTGCTTCAAGGCCTCTAGTAATGGAAGATTGATGTGCAACTTTTTAAACACCTCTAAAAATCTAACAAATTGTGTATCTAAGTTTCGCTTCACAAGCCTTTCTGGATATGGAATTGGAGGAACATAAGGCTTAACTTCGTCCTTTTAATTGCTAGTTCCAGTGGTGTCTTCTTCTTTCTTCTCTTTATCCTTGTCTGTGTTCTGGCCGTTGTTGTCTAGTCTACTAATTTCTGACCCTTTTATCTATTTTCCGCTTCATAGGGTGATGGCCCTTGCATTCTCGATTGGATTCTTCTCAGTAATGCTCAACAAAGTACCATAAGGGCGTTCAGAAATTTGTTGCGTCAGCTGACCTACTTGCTTATCCAAATTCCTGATTGAGGCCTCTTGATTAGGGAATCCAGCATTCGTGCTTTTAATGTTCTCCTATAAGGATTGGTTCATTTGCATCATCATCTCCTATAATCTGGAATTTTGTTATGTCACAGGCTGTGTGGCTCGTTGTGCTTGCTGATTTTGTTATCCTCATTGAAAATTAGGATAGTTGCGCCATCCTGGATTGTATATGTTTGAAAAGGGATTATTGTTACTGGGGTAATTAGAATTTCTGCCGTAGTTGGAAATGTAGTTGGCGTTCTCGGTTAAAGGAGCAAATTTGTTCCCACTTTGGCAATTAATACTTGTGTGGTCACCCCCACAAAATTCAAAAGTCACCCCTTAAATCTTCACAACAGTGTTCATCTGTCAACTGAACAGATGTTTGAGTTTGTTTATCCGTGATTCTAGCCTGGATATGGCATCTAATTTATGGACCTCGCTGTGTTTCTTCGATTGAAATCTTTCGGACAGCCAACGGTAGTTGTTAGATGCCATCTCTTCTATTAATTAGAAGGTCTCCTCAGGTGATTTGTTGCTTAGGCTTCCTCTTGCTGCAGCGTCTATGGTGCTCATGAAATTGGGATCAATATCGTTGTAGAACATTTGCACTTGCATCCATAGAGGTAGGCTATGGTGTGGGCAGAGCCTTATCAGATATTTGTATCTTTCCCATGCCTCGTATAATGCCTCACCGTCAATTTGCGTGAAGGTGGTGATATCATTACCCATCTTAGTAGATTTAGATGGTGGAAAATAGCACATAAGAAACTTTTGTGTCATCTTTTCCCAAGTTTTCATTGATCTTGTAGGTAGGGAAGTCAACCATCCCTTTGCTTTGTCCCGTAGAGAAAAAGGAAACAACCTCAGTCTTATGGCGTCTGTAGATGCTCCACTAGCTTTGAAAGTCTCATAGATCTATAAGAAATTGTTGAAATGGAGGTTGGGATCCTCCTTGGGCAATCCGTTGAATATCGTCATGCTTTGAAGCATTTAAATTAAAGTTGGCTTGATCTTGAAAGTGTTCGCTTACACAACTGGGCGAATTATGCTTGATGTGTTGCCCTACAATGATGGGGCAAAGAAGTCCCCCATAGTCTTCCTTGGTGCGACGACATTGTTCTCTTCGTGGTCTAGCATCTTGTTAATAACCTAAATTTGAAAATAAAATAAAATACAAGAAAAGCGTAAAATAGTACAAACAACAACTAGATTAAAGAAAAACGTAAAATAATACAAACAACAACTAGATTAAGATAAAAATTAAAAATTATGATAATAATTTTAAAACTATTCCTTGACAACGGTGCCAAAAACTTGATCTATGAAATGTGTTTGAATTAGAGTGCAAGTGTACACCAATCAAATTATAGTATAAAAGATTATCGTTTCCACAGAGAATAGTAAATTATATACCAATATTCTTAATCTCTATTTTATCTAGCAAAGTGATAAAGCTTTGATTTTTATATAATAAAACTAAATAAAAACAAACAAATAATAAAGATAAATATATACAGGATAAGTATATGCTAAGATCTCAATTTCACTTATTCAATCATAATCTCAAGTTTACAATCTTTATTACGCAATTGATATTAGTTTGACATATTCATGACAGTGGAATATCCCTAAATTAGATACTAGCCTATTCCTAGTAAAAGTACCCCTACTCCTATTATTAACCCATCATATGCCTATGTGAATTTAAATAATGAAGAGAGCATTATCGTTTTATGGGCTTCCCGATTTCATTAGTCATTCTTAGGAGCTAAGTTATTTCTAAAACCGCACAGGTCACCTTGAAATAAGGTCTCTAGCAAAGTTTATCCTCTGGTTATGATTCAATTGAGCTATTAACAAATCTTCACAATTACATCCTTCAATTTGTTAACCTAGATCATTTAACTATTGATCAAGTATTCAAAAGCATTAAGAACATGTATCGTAACTCAATAAATATGCGAAAGTAATATGAATATGTAATAAAGATAAAATAAACTTTTGATTAATCATGAATAAGATCCGTATCGTCTTAGCATAAAAATAAATCAGAACATGACTGATCTACAAAATACAACAGAAAAGATAGAAAAACCCATAAGAAGTTGGCTAGATGTTTTCGTGTGGTAGCCCAGTCTCCCGCCTCCTTGAGCTCTTGATCTCCTCTTGATCGTATATTGTATGAAAAGTATATTTTTGAGAGCTAGGAGGGACTTTATATAGGCTTAGTCTTTGGGTCTTGTCCGAATTTGATTCTGATTAGGTTTTCCACTTGAATAGAACTTTGAAAGCATATAGGAAACCCCAAAACCTCCTTGGTTAAAGCTACCCAAAAAAGTCAACAGAATTCGTAAAAAATTGTATGGCCTTCCTTACTGGCTGGTCTACAGCCGTAAGCTCCCTTACGGGCTGGCTTATGGCAGTAAGCCAGGCCGTAAGGCCCTCAGGACTTTGGTTTTTGCTTCTGTTTCGATTTCAGGCAATCCTTATTCATCCAGGATTAGGTTAAAAATGATTTTTGTCCGAAATAGGTCTTTTCAGGCCCAATTCCCTGCATTATAAACCCAATAACAGTAGAATGTATCTAATCCCTTGGATTGATGATTTGTTAGCCCAAACAAGGATATATAAGCCCAATTCATGCATTTTTATAATAAATCAAGAGAACAATCATCAGAAAATATAGATATAAAAAAGCACTGATCAATGCAAATTGTTGGAAAAGGATGCAAAATTTGAATTTTCAGACGAGTGTTTGCAGGTGTTCTTCACCTTAAAGGAGAAGCTAATTTCAGCCCCGATCATGATGACTTTAGATTGGACATTACCATTTGATGTATGATGCTAGCAATACCTCGATAGGTGTTGTGTTGGGGCAAAGGAAAGATAAGGTTTTTTGAGCTATCTACTATACAAGTAGAACATTGTCAGGGCTCAACTTAATTCTACCACTACGGAAAAGAAACTTTTAGCGGTTGTATTTACTTTTGATAAATTTTTTCTTATTTTATCAATTCGAAAGTTGTTGTTTTTACAAATCATATAACTTTGAAGTATTTGCTTCAGAAGAACGACACAAAACCCAAGCTCATTCGATGGATCATTTTGCTATAGGAATTCATTTAAGAAGTCAAGGATAAGAAGAGAACAGAGAACCTAGTGGTAGATCATTTGAGCAGACTTCCAAATGCTCCTGATGATGTAAATCTAATTTGTGAGAAGTTCCCGAATGAGAATCTGTTGCAGGTACAACCCAATCTTCTCGGGTATGCGGATATCGTGAACTATCTGGTAAGCAGGGTATTGCCACCTAACTTTACCTATCAGCAGAAGAAAATGTTCTTTTCCATCCTTAAAAGCTATATTTGGGATGAAACCTATTTATTTAAGATATGTGGTAATGGTATAGTTAGACTTTGTGTTTCGAATAATGAGACTATGAAAATTTTATATCATTGTCATGATGGTCCAGTTAGGGGACATTTTGGTGCTAATAAAATTGTTTTGAAAGTTTTGCGGTCGGGATTCTATTGGCCTACCTTGTTTAATGATGCAGCTAGTTATGTAAAGAGTTATGACAACTGTCAACGAATGGGGACCATATCTAAGAGGAATGAGATACCACTAAATAACATCTTAGAGTGCGAAGTCTTCGATGTGTGGGTGTTGATTTCATTTGTACATTCCCACCTTCCTACAGTAACGCATATATCTTGGTCGCGGTTGAGTTTGTATTAAAATGTATTGAAGCCACCGCTCTTCCAACATGTGAAGCGAAACATGTGGTTAAATTCTTGAAAAAGAACATATTCACATAGTTTGGATCACCAAGAGCCATAATAAGTGACCAAGGTACACATTTCATTAATAAACAGTTTATATCACTCTTGCAGAAATATGGCATTACCCACAAAATCACTGTTGTTTATCACCTGCAAACGAGTGGGTAAGTGGAAGTTTCAAATCGGGAACTGGTCGGATGAATAGTGTAAGTATACACCAGCAAGTTATAAAGATATCGATCCCACGAAGACTAATTATCACAACTATGTACTAACTAAGAACTCTTTTTTCTTATCTAACAGATGATTAAAGATTTGATTTTTAACTTAAAAATAACAAATTAAATAACTAAAGAGTAAAAGTAAATTAGGGTTTTATCAATAAGAGAGAGTAGTACTAAGATTTCGATTTCACTTACCATTCATAATTAAAGCCAATCGATTACCATGCAAGTTATGTATCTTATCTGTTGTGACAGTAAAAATTTTCAATTTTAGATAGATACCCTATCTCTAGGTGTAACATCCCTAATTCAACTTACCAGTCTCACAGTCTCTATGCGAGATTTAAATAATTTGAAAATTATTAAGTTCTTTGGAAATTCTTGGATTCATTAACCTAAGTATAATTACTACCGAAACCGCACAAGTCACCTTGAACTATCTCTAGCAAAGTTTAACCTATGGTTATGCCTCAATTTTCACTCATTAATCTTCACATCTCGGTCCTTCCATTATATGATAGAATATCATCTAAATAGTAGCTAAGTATTTACAAGCATTAAACTCAGAAGACATATCTCACAACAAACACATCCATAAAAAGCATGATAAAAACGATAACATTAATTACTCATGGGCAAGATCCATCTAGTGTTAGTACAAGAGTGTTTAGAACATATTTAGATTATAGAAAACAAATAAAAAAAATAGGAAAACCCATAGAAAAGTTGGCAGGAATATGTTTTGGACAACCTTCCAGTCTCCGCCTCCTTGAGCTCATCTTTTTTGTGTTCTTCGATTTGTCAAAGTCAAGATTTGGAAATCTGAGCTATGAGGGGGTATTTATAGCTTTCAACCTTAGAAATAATCATAAGTTGACTCAAATTAGGTTTGCCGTCTTTCAGTCCATGTCCAACTCTTTGGAAAAGCCCAAAATCGCGTAAGTCAAAACTTAATGGAAAAGTCAACTGAAATCACGTAAAATCTCACGGGCCAGCTTACAACCAAAAAAATGGCCGTAGAACATCCTTAAGGTCAAGATTACGGCCGTAATCTTGATCTTAAACTCCATTGGAATGTTTTTATTGCTTCCTGCTTCGGTTCTGGCGATCATTGTCTGTCCGGGATTAGGTCAAACTTCAATTTTTGTCTGAAATAGGCATTTTCAAGCCCAATTCTCTGCAATACAAGCCCAATAACCATAAACACAATCTAATCCCTTGGATTGATGATATGTTAGCCCAAACAAGGATATGTAAGTCGAATCTATGCATTTTTCAAAGTAAATCAAGCGAATAATCGCAAGAAAATATAGATATAAAAAGTACTAATCAAGAACTTAAGCAAATCATGGAAAAGATATTGAATTCTAATATGAAGGATTGGTCGATCAAATTAGATGATGCATTGTGGGCTTATAGGATTGTATTCAAGATACCAATCGGGATGTCACCATTCCGCCTTATCTATGCGAAGGCTTGCCATTTGCCAGTAGAGCTAGAGCACCGCGCTTATTTGGTTTTTTGTACTCTCAATTTTGATATAAATTCAGTGGGAAAAAAGAGGATGCTATAGTTGAGCGAGTTGGATGAGTTAAGACATGACTCATACGAAAGTGCAAGAATCTACAAGGAAAAAAATGAATAAGTGGCATGATAACCCATTTTACGTTAAGAATTTAATGTCGGTGATAATGTTTTATTGTACAATTCTCATCTTCATTTGTTTCCAGGTAAATTGAAGTCACGCTGGAGTTATCCGTTCAAGGTTACAAAAGGTTTCCCTTACGGAACGGTGGAGTTGACAAATTTGAAAGGGGAGTTTTTTCAAAGCAAATGGTCAACGATTGAAGCACTATCTTGGAGGGGATTTTGATGCTCTCAATGTCATTTTGACATTGGAAGCTCCCACTTAACTAGAAACATGAAAAAAGTTGGGTTAGAAACTATAAAGCGCACTTTTGGGAGGCTTTCATTCTTTTTAATATCAATTTTTTTAATTTTAATTTTAACTTCATTTTTTTAATTTTGTTTTTCAATTCTTTTTGTAGGACTGAACTTGGGAAGGAATAAGGAATATTTAGAAAAAAGAATGGGTGATAACAGACCATGCAACTGGAAATTGGAAAAGTCAAAGCCAAAGTCAAAGTAGGCTACCTTACAACCATAAGGCAGCTTGGGCTTGTTTTAAAGGCTGGTTTTGCTGAAGGTTAGTTCATGTTTGCATAGTTTCGGCAATTCAAGCTTCCAACCTCCGTTCTTACCCCCGTAATCAATCAAGACACCAAAATTAAGCCTTCTAAACACCATTCCATCCAACAATCATTCATTCTAACACCTCTAAATCACCCAATCACCATCAAACACATCAAATTCCACCCACCAAAATCCTACCTTTTTGATCTTTAATTTTCTAATCAATTGAAGGTCGGGAAAGCTCGTGGGAGATATATCATGATTGTTTGAGGTGTTTGGAAGCCAATATGCATATGTGGAGATCGTCAAAAAGGCAAAAGGGTGAGTCTTCTCAAGGACAATCGAGCCGCTCGCAAGGTACTAGATAAAATGTTCCAGCAAACCCTTTCGGCATAATTCATCAAGATAGCGAGCATGAAGAAAGGTATAATATGCTTTTTAGCCAAATGATCCTTAATGCACGATATATGAATTTCTTAGTTTTGAGGGATTTGGGTTTGCCTGATGATATATGTTGGATGAGCGAAAATGTGGGGTAGAGTCAATTCATCAAGATGAAAAGCGCAACTTGTTCGATTGGTTTTAGAATTTTTGAGCAGCGTCAAGGTGAAGTTGGCGGGAAATAACCCCAGTTTGACTTTTCGGCTAATGAAAGTCGAATATAACCTTAGTTTGTCCAAGTTTAATGATATTTACGATTTTTCGGTGTGCAAGAATTGGATCACCCTCAACATATTCAACTATAATAAATTCTTATACCAGAACACGGGCTAAGCGAATGCCACTATGAAGGCCACTAATGTCCATAACCCGTGTTTCCGGTATATGCAACGTTTCATGGCATATTCCATTTTTGGACAAGGCAACAATGATGGAGTCTTCCGTTGGGATGAATTGTTTATTATTTCTGCCATGATTAAGGAAACTATGACGCCCCCAAATTTCCACCTCCAAATCTCGTGGAAATCTGGTCGTCAGATAATAAACTCAAGATATTGAGTAGCCAATATTAGGTAACTCACCCTGTTATATATTACAAGGATCGATCTCACAATGAATTACACAGCGGAAACGAATTTATATTAATAATAATACGTCTTTACAATAACAGG
>JAUMHB010067188.1:0-11535 GCA_032359685.1 Pittosporum tobira | reverse complement strand
CAAATTCGTTTTCATATGTTTAGATCATCAAAAGATATAATCCATCAAAGACAAAGTGAAAAGAAGAAGGAGCCTTAATATATATATATAATAAATTTCGAGAGCTTTGAATTGGTGGATGCAAGATGGAAAAAGACCTTTATAATCTATTTAAGAGAGTATTTATAACAATATTTGAGGAGGTGATTATTCTCCTACTTAAACAGGAAAAATAATATTTTTAATTTATTATTTTATTATACACATACAGATATATATACATAAATACATACATACATACATACGTGTGTGTGTGTGTGTGTGAACACGTACACACCTTGAAAAAAATGCTTTAAAAATGCTATGCAAATAATGAAATACATATTTTTAAAAATAATTATTTTTAAAGATATTTTTAATTTTAAAACAGATCAATTATGTATTTTAAAATATTTTTATATAGAAACTAGGATATAATATTTATTTATAAAAAAAATCATTTATTTAAAGTATCACTAATTTTTTAAAAGAAGGATTTTTATATTTTATATTATTTATTTATTTATTTTAATATTAGGTTATCCCCTTTTTTTGGGTTCAATTGTTAACCGACCTACACTAGTACGCTTACCAGTTTAACCTAATATTTTTACCACATCAATTTAGGGTTGTCAGTTTGTCACTCGGCACACTTTTTACCCACGTGCATCTTACAGGCGTCACTCTAACGCCGCCGACTACACTTTAACCTAATCGCCTCGCTGGCGTTATTTCATTGGATCTCAATTTCTCTCTCTACAAAGGAATACGTACACATGTATATAATATTTTATGTATATAATAAATAGAAACCCTCGATTAAAGGACAAAAGATAGAATAGTCTGACTCACTGTCTTCACCTTTCTCTCTCTACAAACCGCAAACCTAAAAAATTAGGGTTTTTGTTAGTTTCGCAATCCGATTATTCCCGTCGGGCTGCTGATCTATTGCTAAAGATCAGATCTTTAGCTCCGTTCCTGAAAGGGTGTTTTATGGTGGCGCTTTTTCTGTGAGCCGTGAAGAATCGAAGTGATATCGGTCTGAAGTTGGTACGTAGAAAAGGCTTGTTCTTTTGGATCTTTGGCTATTGTTTGTTTAGATTCTGTTATATGGATGATTTTTTGTAGCTGGGTTCTTGTTCATTTTCCCTTTTATTTATGCTATTTTATGCTGGTTCGATCGTATTCTGGTTTAATTTACGCTGGGTTTTGTTTCCGTTTTGGTTTGATCCTATTTTAGCGTATACAGCATTTAATGTTGCGGTTGAACTGTGGTTTATTGGGTCGATAATTAGGATGCTTTCTCAAAGAAACCCTAGATTTTGATTTTTTGAAGCTGATTTGATTAAAATTGAAATGGGGTTTCGAAGTCGGCTTGGGGTGGTTTCATTTCCCTTTTTGAAATGTTAATCCAAATTCAAATTGTTGTTATACACACTTATAGAAGAAAGAGGGTAAGAAACCCTAGTGTGTGGTTTGATTTATCAGGTTCTTTATATGATGAACTTTGAAGTTTGTTTAGTAAATTGAGTTAGATAATAGATTGTATCCCAAGCGGATTCTGATAATAGATGACACGGTTTGCTTTATTTAGCTGTCATTAGACGACTTTGGTTTGTGATATTCGTTCCAGTAAATTTTTGTCAAAGTTAGCAGCAGTTCCATTTGTGAGGTATATCAGCAATAAATTTGGCTTTAAATTCTGTCTTGACATTAATTTCGCTGGTTTTGAAATTGAACCTTGAAATGTATACGTGTTTCGGGTTTTGATACGAATTATAGTCTCGATCTGTTAACCATTAATTATGTAAATAAGAAATCTTCTTTTTAATTAATTTATGCATTATGTACACACACACACACACCCCTACACACATATATATATTTAATTAATTTATGCATTGTTTATATATATATATATATATGCTTCATCATTTGATTCATTTTGCCCTTTTATGCGTCACATGGAGATTAATCGTATGTATTCCTCAAGTTGCCTGTTTAGTTTTGTTGTATTTCATGCTACATTTCATGTATAAACTGTCCGGGATAAAATTATATTAAGTATGTTGGTTTTGACTTTAAATTACCTGGTGTTTAGAGATTAAGCTTGATGTGTTTTACGGTGGCTTTACCATGCATGTGCGTACCTCTGAATTTCCTAGCTAAGTCAGTAAAGGTGTATATGTTTAAATTTTCATGTCATCATATATGTGATTTATTTTATGGCTCAATTTGTGTACTTTATGTGGTCATGGAGGATTTATTACTTTACACTTGTGGTATTAGATTAACATGGAGAAGCATAGTTTGGTGGAAGAAGAAAATAATCAAATAGGCGGTTATACAACACCTGCCTCCAAGTCGGTAGCATCAGTTGTGAAGATTGATTCAATCTATATAGACCTCGGTATTCCTATGGAGAAGACGGTGGCAGGAAAATGTCATCATTTCTCAATACGGTATAGCGTGGCTTTTCACCTTGCTATATTTTGTACTTTAGTATATGTGTACAACTTCCTATCTATACAAGCTAGCATTGTTCTTAATTAGACAGCAGTCTTTGCTAGTATACTGCATATTTGCAAGTTGCGCAAGCTTATATTGTTTGCTTCTGATATAAATCTGATAAGTCTCTTAATTGATTTTGTCAAAAAAGAAGTGTCAGTTACTAGGTAATTATGATTAACACCACTGATTTATATGCTAATTTTATTAGTCCGTTATAGTCTCAGGTTTGTTTTTCATTTCTCTTGTTACTTGTTTCTTCAAAGTACTTGAAGCAGTGGCATAAGCAATATATAGCCACTTTCTTATTCTATTTTTTATTTTTATTATTTTTATTTTTAATTTGATACTTTCTTTTAACGGAGGGGGAGGGAATAGACTTGAACCCCTGATCTTTCAGGATAAGGGAAGAGGCCTTACCACTAGGCTATCACTTTCTGCTCTGAAGCTATCAGTTTAATAGATTTCTCATCATGGTTGATATGATAAATCTTAATCTTCGATTGGTTTGGTAATACTGAAAGATCATTTGAGTTTTCAAGAGAGAACTCTTATGTTTGCAGTTAAATTGGTGGGGGGAAATTGGAAGGAGTAGCTATAGGAAGGATGGAAGATTAAGTTCTTAATTTATCTTTTAATACATTGAGTGAGAGACCAGGCAGAAGGGTAAACATGGTCCAAAATATAATATTGTCAATTTGGATCAAGTTTTAACTGGCTTCGTGAAATTATACTTTCACAGCATTTTGCCTAGTGTTACAAATAATACATTTGAAGTTTTTGACTTAAGTGATATGTTGGATGCTGTACTTCATTTGAAATTTGAGCACTGTGGTCATCATTTAAAATGATGAGGTTTTCATTTTTCAGTGAACCTACGTAGCTGGCTCATATGTTGTAATCCCTCAAGATTAAATTCAAAAGAAGGGAGGTTTGTTGACTAAGTTTATTTTCTTTTGACAAATACTCTCTAATGTTGGTGCAGTGGATATGTTGCTGATATGCGCAATAAGGACATTATGATTTGTGCACCATTCCCGTTAGATGGCAACGACTCTAAGTTGAGGGAGCAACTTGCACCGTTAGATGTTACCAAATTTAGATGGTGGCGCTGCCAAAGTTGCGTGCAGGAAATTGGTGCTGCAAGTGCTTCAGAAAATCTTTCAGATTTGCAGGAAGTTTCTCCCAATTTGAATGGAGGCGAAGGGTATTTATCATTACATAATTGTGAGAAAGAAATGCATTCTTCGGTTGAGCACACAAATGTCAGCGGTATACACATCTACTCTATCTTAGACATAATATATGATATCTTATATACTGAACATATAGCATTTATCTCATTTTAAAACTCTTTTATTTTATTTTATTTGTTTCATCTTTTATTTTTGTTTCTGTTTAGGCCATAAAAATGGCTTGGAAGATGATGCAACTCAGCAAGTCAGTTATCTGCCTGTAGATCCTGTAAAATCTCTTCCATGCCTTATTCAAGAAAGCCATACAGATGCCACAGGTAACATAGACTGCCAATTAATTTTTTTCTGGAGTACTGCCTAAATATTTTTACTTGATACATCTTTTTCATTATTAATTCCAATTGGGACGATAATAATAATGCCTCTGGCTTTGGATACTTTGGAATCAAAAGGCAGTGAATTGGTTGATATTTGTGAGCCAATCCCTGGGACTGATGAGGCTGCAAACGCAGTTCTTGCCATTGAGCACCCAAAAAGCAATGGTAGCAGTTCTGCTGAAATTTGTCTTGTGGAAAAAAGCAATTCTTTGGATGAGCAACAGAAAAATGGAAAGAACACAGAAATTAGACATCCTTCCCTTGAACTGGAAGAGTGCGGTAGTGATTCATTCGAATGTGACAAAGCATTGGCTGGAGACAATCATCACAGGAAGCAGCATGAATCTTCGAGTGACTCGCCACCTGAAAAACCTCAAAAGGTGCGTTTGATGACTGAAATATTGAGAGGAAAAGGAAACATACAAAGTGATCAGATAGCTTCTTATAATGCAATCCCCTATTGTGCTCTAGCTTCATCATCTGCTCAGAGGAAAAGGAAAGTGTCTGAGGAGAATTCAAGGGAGATGCACTGTCAAAATAATGAGGTTAAAACAGTTAAAGACTCCAAGGGAGATTTGGAATCTACAAACGCAGCAATTGAGATTTCAGATTTGGAGTCAAATAAAGATATGCCTCTGCAACATACAGGGAAAAGGTCCCGTTCATCAAAGATGAAAAATAAAATGTCTGAAGGTGAAGATGGGAACACTTCCCATATGTCTCAGAAGACTGTGTTTCCAGAAATCTCTAAGGGAAATATAAGTCTTGATCTTTCTCTGAACAGCTTTGTGGATGTTGAAAATAGATTCAATAGCTTTGTCCTGGAAAAAGAGTCCATTCCCTGTACTGATCATTGGAAGAAAGGTGAAAGATTTATTGGTGAATCATCTGCACCTGACCTTTCTTGTGGCAAAAATGTACCAAGTAATCTCAATGAGAGTATCACTCATAGAACAACAATTCCACAGCAGAACAGTTTTTTACTGCATAAAAAATTGGTATGAACCTTTTTCTTTTATTTTTTAATAAATATTTATGGAATCTTTTTCTTGATAATTTTCATTTTGTTGGCTTTCATGTTTTATAGGCAGCCTATGCTACCATGATTAGAACTAGGTCTCACGATTCAGCTTTTCAAATTTGGACGAACTGATCAGATTAGCTTTTTCATCTGACTGTAGTTGCTGCATTATCAAAGCCTACTTTCTCTGTGTGTCTATATACTTTTCGAACATACATATATTTCTCCAACACCATATCTGTTTTAAATTGAATTTTGTATTTATTATTTTTCCACCTGCTTCCTGTTTGGCAGCAGAGAAATGGGGAGTCGCTTCTTATGAAGCATTTGCAAAAATTAATTTGAATGTTATTGTATTTACTTTGTGGCATGTGATGTGATCATCCTTTTCATATAAAGGATGAACTTTCCACTTTCAGCTGGAAATGTTTTTTTCTTTAGGGGGTTTTTATTTATCAATCACACCTTATTTGTTCACTGTGTGCACCTCATCGCAAATAGTTACTGTACAGACTCTCTGCATATTTGTGAGCTTATGGCTGTAACGTCTCTCAGTTCATGTTTCAAATCTTTCATGTCAGTCGTATGATTGAAGGTGAAAAAGGTATAATAGTTTAAGTGATTAATAATTAGTTTTTTATATTTTTCCAGGATTCTCCTCTGCAATCCAGTAACAAGAAAGCCATCGAATCTGAAGGATATTCTGGAGTTAGTAGGACATACACTGACCAAAGATCTGATAAGATGTTTGAACAGAATAGTTCCGATGACATACCCATGGAAATTGTTGAACTCTTGGCCAAACATAAGTACGAGAGGGGTCTTTCTGAAGCTCAAAGAAGTTTGTGCCCATCAAAAAGAGTTGATAATCAAAAGAATTATGAGATGGTGGAATTTGGTGAAGTACATGGGAATGGGGGAATGAGATCATTACACAAGGAACGCGGCAAATGGACTCCTGTCAACTTATCTCATGCGAACAAAAATCATAGCATTATTGGTCGAAAGGAGGAAAATCCTGTTTTGCCAAAGTTTGGTACGCCATACGCACCTAATCAACAGAAATTATCACATGGGTCCCAAACTTCTGCTTTTCGTACTTTCAGAAACACTGACAATTGGAATGGTGAAAAGATGGTGCACACAGCACCCCCAGCCAACATTCAGTTCTTTGATATGTACAACACGTCCCAGAACTACTCTCAGATGCCTCCCAGGCCCAGCATTGTTAGAAAGCTATCGAGTTGTAAAAGTAATATAGAAACTCATTCACTACGTCCAGGCCTGCGTACGGGGGAGGTAATTCGAGATCTTGATCTGAACCTTGCAGATCCAAATGCTGCAGACCTTGATATGTCGCCTGAATATCCTTTTGTTACCAAAGGTATGGGAATGGAACGGAACCCAAAGGCAAACGTGATGGGGGCATTAGAGTCATTTTCTAGCGAAACCATACCCGCAATGCAATTGCTTAGCCTCATGGGTGCAGGAATGCAGCCATGTGCCCCTTTGAGTGTTGATGCAAATAAATTCTTTGAGAAGCCTTTCTTTCCATGTGAAAATCACCCTAAATTTAGTATGAATGGAAGACCAGATTTCCTTGAAAAGCCTTTCTTTCCACATAATCATCAATATAAGGAGTTCTCTGGTTTAGGATCCGCAACGTATAAGGGCAATGGTAGCGCAAGATACTCGCCATCTGCTTATTATGGTAAATTTTGCCTCAAAGAAATATTTATTTATTTTGATAAGTAAAAAAAAAAAAAAAAAATCCTTGTTTAATGTTTTACATTCCTTTCCTGCTTTTGATCAATTTCTTTAAGTGTTTGAAATTGACGTTCATTTTAAAAAGGGGTCCCTTATTACAGGACAAGAATTTGTTAAATCCCAAGACCCAGAGAAAGCAAAGATACCTTATCTGCCCGTGCAAAATAAAGATTGGAGATCAAGAAAACCTGTGGGCACAAGTGGTGTTTCAGATAAACTTTTTGATTCTAGTCCTCATCAGGACAAGCAGAAAGGAATCCTTCAAAACTCAACCAATTACATGGACTTCGCGGGCTGTCATACACATGGAGCTATTGGGCCTCTGAAAAGCATACCCAAAACTGAAGTATGCAGTTTAAACAGAAACCCTGCTGATTTTAGCGTTCCGGATGCAGGAAACGCGTACATGATTTGGGGTGAAGATCTGAGATTCCGGAAGAAGGACTATTATTCTCGGACTAAAACTGGTGGTGTAGATGGGCGAAAGAAACGGAGGGTTACAAATATGACAGTACCAAAAGAACGTTTGCAGACTGAGAAACCAAACAGGGTTCCAAGTGCTGGTGAATTGTGTTTCAAAAGCCCATTTGCCTTTGGTTGGAGAACAACTTAAAGGTTAAGGATATTTATAAGACCTTTTCCTGAATCTCACATCTTGAAATATCGTCTCTGTTTTATTTTCAGTAATGATAAAAAGGTTTTTGGTGTGTTCTTATCTTTGGATTGAGAAACCTAAGTATATTATTTTGTTAAAATAGAGTTGAACTTTTGTTGTAATGTTGAATAATGTATTTTTCAGTGATTGTGTTATATGAAGCTCTATATTGTGTGAAATGTCAAGAGGGACAAGAAGGAATTATCAGTTATAGCTATGATAGCATGAGGCATTTGGTACCCCACACAGAAATGAAATTATTCATAATGGGTCTATTTTAAATCCTATGTCTTGTGTATCCTCTGCTCTTGCTTTGTTGCATGAATCTCAACAAGCTTAGCTGCTATCTCCCGTGCCTCACGGAGTCATGACTCATGAATGCGGAAGGTGTGCCTTATAATTGGATAAGACCAAAGTTAGTGAAAGTTAATACATATGCTTCAACTCCAGGTGGGCGTTGTAGTGTGTGACAGTGCGTGTTTGATAGTCTTTCCAAACCATAATTTGGAGAGTTTGTGAGCCAAACTCAATATCCATTTTTGTTTGGTGTAAAATGGGTTTCCCAAACTCAAGTGGATCCCATGTGTTTTAATTCCGTTTGATTAATTGGCCCAACTTTAAGAATTCTTCAAGGTTTGCTTACGGAAGTGTGTGTGTTCGCAGTTCATGTCTGATAATCTTTTTTTTTTTTATTATTTTAAATAACGTATTTAGTAAATAAAATAATCCAAATTATGTAATTAGTTTAGTATAATTGATACGAATTTTAATTAGATTAGTATAAATGATACGAATTTTAAATTGTATTAAAAACTCCTCATGATTTATTATATATTAAATATATTAAGAAATATAACATACAAAGGTATTAAGTATAAATTTACTTAATTTATTTTTAAAAATATTAGATAATAATTTGAATAACATGGAGCAAACAATTTTATATAATTTTTTTGTTCTTTTTTCTTTTTAGTTGTAATTGCTACAATTGCTATCAAACAACAAGTTATTTTAAGTTGCATAAGCTGATAACAACCAAACAATATTTGAATTTTTCAAATTCGGCTTCAGCTACAAACTCCGTGTCCATTTGATAAATATTTCTGTTTTTGAATTATTGCTTTCACTTTTAATTTTTGGAAGTAGTAGCAAAAAATATTGTTTGGTAACTATTTTTGTTTCCATAAATGTGGAAGCAAAACCTATTATAGTAGCAAAAAGTGAAAACACCAAAAAAATGTTTCTTCAATTTTGAAAGCACAATGCGTAAATTAAGTCATGTATTCGATTCCCGTCGACAACAAAAATTATCAATATAGTATTTTCTAAATACTAAATCATATTAAAACCCTTCTCTAGCAAAAAAAATAAAAATAAATCTAACAATGGCTTTTTTTTTTTTAGTATCAGATTTAATAATTTTATTATTAATACTTTTAATATATTGTTGTATATAATTTAAAGCAATATACTAAAATTTAAACAAAATCAATTTTTTTTTATCAAACATTGTTTTTAATTTTATATATTTATTGTAACACATAGTTGTCAAACATTGCTGTTTGATTTATGATTCTACAAGTATAAGAAAGTAAAAGAAAAAACATATGAAATCAAAAACTTAAAGTAAAAATATAAAAATAGAATCAGTTACCAAACAAGTCCTCAATTTTTGCAACGTTTGATTTTGCTGCTTCAACTGCCTAAGTTTCTACCGAATGAGCTCATCATAAATGGTAGCGGTCATGGTTTTGTTGCTGTCAGTTGGAGAAGTAATCTTTCTACCTTTAGCGCCGAAGCTCTAGTGTTATATATCATGGTTTGAGGTTTTTGAAGGACTTGGGTTTTTTTATTAACATTCAATGAATTAATCCATCATCAAGAGGTTGCAACATACTCATATATATTTTGATTCAATTTTAGCAGACTGCCTCCATCTCTCAAAAGCATTTGAATGTATTTCCTTCTCCTATATATCGTCGTCGGCAAGCTAACATATATAGTGAGTCATAAGTTAGCAGTTCATGGTTTATCTCTGCCTTTGGACTCTCCGATATTCCTTGTGGAGGAGGTGCCCAACAGAGTGATGCCCCTTTTGTCTTCTGATTTCCATGCTTGCTTAATTTTCTCTTGTTTGCTTATTCAACTGCAATTTGGTGGGCATCTGCATTGCTGGTTGGGGGTAGTTGGATGTGCTTGCTTGGGTGCAACATTGGGCAATGGATTGCAAGTATGCTTAAAGCCTGATGGTTTAAGAGTTGATCCATTGTACGTGGTTTATTTGAGTTTCCTGCTTGTAATTTTCTTTGTTAGACGGTTAAGTAGTTTCTTCTGTTTGTTTGTAACTTTGTTTGGTGGGTTAATCTATTTTCCAGTCCATCAAGCCCCCGGACTGTTTCAAAAACAAAACAAAACAAAACAAAAAAAGAAAGAAAGAAAAAAAGAAAAAAAATATATATTTGTGAAATGTAAATGTGGGTGCGTTTTGAATAACATATTCTAAACTAATGTTTGGCATTATTTTTGCTTACCAACAATAAATTAGCAGTATTTGCATTATTCAACTTGACTGAAGAAAAATATGTTAATAAATAACAACACAAGGGAAACAAGTATTATATACAAAATCTTCTATGAAAATATATATATATATTATATTTAGTAGGAGTACGATAATGATAATTATACGAGTCCACACTGATTAAGAGAACGAAATATAAGACTACGAGTGCCTATAAATAGAATAATACTGTTAGCTTGATTATTAGTTTATTAGGGTTTAGGTTTAAGAGTTGTTTTATGTTATATATATCTTTATTATAATTTATTATTGACTCATTCAATAAATATGTTTGTTTCCGCTACATATTTCTATATGGTATTAGAGCCTCTATCGTAGGCCTATTGAAACCATAAAACCTCCATCAAAGGTTTTCTTCACAGTCATCGTTGGTATATCTATCCCTCTGTTTTTCCTCTGTTTTATTGATTAAACGAGTACCTCCATCGAAGGTACATATATGTACGTCTTTGTCTCATCACACGCTCGGTAAAGTTACCGGATAGCCACGCGCCTCCCTCTGTCAAATCTGAGATCTGATGTCAGCCCAACCACTTCAGTAGCTACGCAAGCAGCCACGTGAGCAGTGTTGTCAGGTCACCCGCCACATCACTGCTGAAATCATCAGACCGATTTTGTACTTTGACCAGCCAGTTCAAGGCCTTTTTACCTCGTTTTTTGAGATTTAAGACCGGTTCTTGACTAATTTGGGTGAGATCTTTCCATTTTTGACATTATTTTTGACTAATTTTGAGTCTAAATAACACTTTCTTTGTAAAATTATAGTAAGTTGCTATATTTTGCACTGTTTTCGTTAAAAATGGACAAAGGCGATACTACATATCCTATTCAGACCATTTTAAATAGTTCTAACTATGTTTTGTGGTCCCAAGCCATGAAAAGTTTTTTGAAAGGGAAAAAAATTTAGCAATATGTTACTGGAAATAACAAAATCCCAGAAAAGGAGGAAAAAGATATCGATTCCAAATTCCAAGATCGTCTTGAAGATTGCGATAACAAAAATCATCAAACAATTACTTGGTTCACCAATTCATTCATTCTAGAGATAAATATGCAGTTTAGACGATACGACACTGTAAAGGCTGTATGGGATCTCTTAGCGGATCTGTACACCACTGTCGATCTCTCTCATTAGTACCAGATAATAAGCTCAATTTCTGAACAAAAACAAAGACCCGACCAATCTATCACTGAATTTCTTTCACTGATGAACTCACTATGGGATCAGTTGGCACTGTCTGAACCAACATGGGAATGTTTCAAAGATGCTACGCATTATACTGCATATAAAGACAAACAGCGCCATATACAGTTTCTTATGGCTCTTGATCAGAAATTTGAATCAATACGAGCTTCTCTTTTGTATCGCATTCCATTACCATCTGTTACAGATGCAGTTTCTGAGCTTATCT
>JAUMHB010067177.1:0-13741 GCA_032359685.1 Pittosporum tobira | reverse complement strand
TAATTATAAAATTATATGAGCTTCATGCACATCATAGCTTATACTATGGTAGCATTCTGAAACAAGTTTACAATATTATGTTTATGATCAATGATTATGTATTATGTATGATAACATTATAAATATGATCACGTAACTTTTTTTTTTCCCTATTTTGGGACCAAAATAAAATACTAACATGAACACATACATCCTTGATTAGAGATTCAATGCAAGTATATACCAATTATATTATAATATAAAAGATTTTCGATCTCACGGATACTGATGTCAACTATGTATCACTATTTTAGTTTATATTTTATCTAGCAAATAACAAAGATTTAATTTTCATTAACAACTAACTATTTTAATAATTACATCTAAACTACATTAGAGATTTAACAATATAGAAAAAATATGCTAAAATTTCGATTTCACCTATCTAATCATAATTTAGGGTTTACTGGTTTTATCATGCAATTTATATTAATTCAATATGTTTATGACAATGTAATTTTCCTAGATTAGATAGTAACCTATTCCTAGTGAAAATATCACTAGTCCAATTATTAACCCAACATATTCCTATATGAATTTAAATAATTAAGAGAGTATTAAGTTCTATATAATTCATGGATTCATCAACCGTTAGTAAGTCAATTACTACCGAAACCGCACAAATCAACTTAAACTATTCATAATAAGATTTAATTTATGGTTGTAATTCAATTGAGCTATTAATAAATTGCTAATGTCAAGTCCTTAGATTTATTAACCTAAATCATGTAACTAATGTCAATTAATTCGAAGTATTAAGAACATAAATCATAACTCAATAAGCATGAAAAACAAATATAAATACATGATAAATTCTAAATAAACCTTCAATTAATCGTAGATATGATACATTTAGTCTCAGTATAAAGAAAATTAGAACATAATTAAACTAAAATATACAACATAAAAAATATAAAAACCTATAAGAATTCAGCAGGATTTATTAGTTGATAGCCCTCCGATCTCGGCCTCTTTGAGCTCTTAATCTTCTCTCGATCTTATATTGTATGAGTTGTGTAAAAATTGTGTATCAGGAGGGGCTTTTTATAGCTTATAATCAAGAGACTTTTCACAATTTGACTATAATTAGGTTTGTCGTTTTGGTCCATGTCAAAAAACTTATAGAAAAACCAAAATCGCGTAAGTCAAACCCTTATGAAAAAGTTAACAGAATTCGCGAAAAATTTCACGGGCTGACTTACACCCTGGCTTATGGCCGTAGGCCACATTACGGGTTGTCTTACGGCCGTAAACCCCTATGGACTCTTGTTTTGCTTTCTGCTTCAATTTTTGACAATGCTTGTCCTTCTAAGATTGATCATTGACTCATTTTTTGTCCAAATATGCTCCTTTTAGGCTCAAAACAAGGAGAACAAATTCAATCATCCAAATATATCTTTGTTAGCCCAAAACAAGGATAATAAAATCAAATCCATGCAATTTAAGTGATAAATAAAAGAAAAAATAATAAAATATTATATCAATAAAACACTTATCAATCTTAGTGACAAAAAAAAAGAATTGTATATTTTATATATAAAATCAATTATAAAAATATTAAAATTTAATATTAATGGGCGGACCGGATGAGCTGCGGATTGAACTAGTTTGGACAGACCAATTTTAAATTAGACTAAAACAATTCAATTTTTTTTCAATTTAAAACATAAATTCAAAATTTGCCCATTTGATAAACGAGCCAAGTGGACCGCCAGGTACAAGGCCTAAGGGGGTCCAAGATGGCCCCGACCACCCTAAGTTTTTAAAAATTTGCACTATAACTCTAAGAAAAATAGTTCAGGCCTCCCAAGAATTATGTAAAATTAAAAGCAATTATTCAATTCAAATTGTCCAAATTAAGTCTATTTACTCAAAGACTTTACCAAACAATCCAATTACCCAATTATCACAACTTTAAAATGATCTCTTAATTGATTTTTTTCTCTCTTAGAATTTAATTGTTTAGATTATTAAATTTTCAATAAATTTAATTTATTTTTTAAAGAAACTATTATTTTTTTTCTATTTCACACTTCATAGTAGTGTTACTATATTAAAACTCTATTTCATACGTAGGTTACATAGAACACGAAATAAATATTGTGCATGCACATATTTTACTTGATATGTTTTATAATTATTGTGTAAAATTAAATATTATCTTTATTTTTAGTAATCGTTTATTCCATTAATATAATTATTTTTGATTAACACTTTTGATATTTTTCGACAAGTGTTGAAAGAATGAGTACTATTAAAAACATACTTCAGAATATGATGAAAAATAATTATATTTTAACTTATCTGATAGTGAATATTGACAAAAAAATATTTTAAAAGTTTTAATAAAAAATTAACGCACGATTACATTTTTTTAAAGTTTAGAGGAAGAAATGTTAAATAAATTATATATCATTATCCTTTTGTAAAAATGTGAATTATTAATTATTAATATTATATATATATTATATTATCTAATATTTTAAAATTAAACTTTAACAGATAAAAATTTATGAATTCGTCTCTGCGGACCGCAGACTTGGGTCAAACTTTGGCAGGTCTAAAAGAAGGCGCCCACCTTCCCTTTCAAGTTCATCATGCGCCTAGCATTGCCAAAAGTTAATACCACGGGCTGATGCTTGTTTTGTAATTCCTGAAATGGGTGCATTTAAATATGAAGACGGAAGTGATGAAGTGTCACTTGTAACAACCGCCCATAGTGATCAGCTCCATGACTCTGGAACTGCAGAAAACACCAGAATCAACATGACTTAAGCCATGTCTTTTTTATTTTTATTTTATATATATATATATATATATATAAATTATAGCAATGGTTTCATGACGTTTATTAAAAAATAAATATAAAATTAATTACGGTTCAAAATTTACATAAATACTATAATTAATTAGTAACAATAGGTCAAAAAATTTCCTGGACAAGGGAGAGAAGACTTTGCAATGTTAAAAGTCTATATATACATTATATATTTAATATATTTTTAGTATAATATAAATTACAATATATATATATATATATAATATGTAAATAATTTTTAGAACATATTAAATTTGTGTTGAAAATTGTCAAAAAAAAATTTACTTTTTTTTCATGACAGAAATATTTCGTTGAGACCAAAAGTTTAACTTTATTCGACTTCTAATTCTATTACTGTATTTAAAAATTTTAAGATCAAATGTCGCAAGACCTCTCAAACATGCATGTTGTGTCTTAAGTATTTGATACTTTATATGAGATATTTGTTTCAAACACACAAATTCTCAACATAATAAAGTGTTTAAATTTATGATATCCACATGTGGATAGTTGAAGAAACTTCTATCGTACTTATATTGGGGAGACGAAGACAAGGAATTCTTTAAAATGAGACTTTGGATAAATTCAACCGAATGACTCAATCGATTGTATGGTCTTAGAGATAAGGTCATGGACCGATGTAATGTATGGACCGCTTATGGGCTAATGGCATATTTAGCCATGGACCATAGTCCATAAAAGATATGACTAGTTGGTCCATTCTTCAGCTCAACGGATACACTTGTGCCATACGTCACTATCAACTCCATCGCTTTGGATTCGTGAATATTGCAACCCCCAATAACGTAGAACTCCACGCGAGAGAGAACAAATTTTCATTCTTAAAATTTTGATAAAATTAAGAGTAGTATTTAATTCCAAAATAATTGGTTATAAATTTATAAAAATAACATAATGATGAAAAAAATAAAATTATATTAAAAAAATATTTTAATAAAACCGAGAGAGTAATAGTAATAGTATTAATATCCGTCTACTATGTAAAAGTACGATACTCATTAAAATTGTACACAATAAACTTTTTTATAGGTATTAAAAAAATGTGTTTGATTTTAACAACCGAAACTTTCAAATTACTTGTTTCCCATATTACCATTCTTGTTTTTTTCAAAATAATAGAACAATTACACAATCCCCTCAAATAAATCATGGGATTAGGTCCATTCATCGTCCGTACAACTCCAAATTTTGTAAGAACATAAATAAATTCAATTCACATAAATTCGAAATAAAATTCAATAAATATTTATTTTTGTTGTAAAAATCTCACAATACTTTGCCAATTGTATAAATTGTGAAAGATCACAATGTTAATGAAGGAACATCAGTCGGCAGAAACGAACTTCTTCCTACGATTGTGCACTAACAACAAAAAATAACAATAGAGAAATCACTTTTATTTCTCATTTTTCTATGTTAACGAAAAAAGGGCCCTTTTTAATATTTGTGTTGTCATTATAAATTTAATAAAAATATTTTATATTATCATTCCGACAAACTTCCGATGAATATATAATGAGCAATCGAGTAGATTCTTCCCAAAAGAACGAAAGTGTAGTTATTTGTTTTGTTTAAGCCAGATGAAAAACCTTAATCCGGTAATGATGCAAAATTTTCTTATCTAATCATGGGATTAAGTCCCTTCCTCGCCCGTACAGCTCCGGGGGTTCTGTAGGACCAGCAATACTACTCTATTATTTCATACAGAAGAGTAGTCGCAATATTTATTTCAATTCAAATTAATAAATAAATTTAATTCACATAATTTTGAAATAAAATTCAAAAAATATTAATTTTAATAGTGAAAATCTCACAATACTTTGCCATTTGTGTAAATTGTGAAAGATTACAATGTTAATGAAGGGACATGGTCGTCTGACCTGATGTTAATCATCTTGAAGCATCAATTGGAAGAACGAACTTTTTCCCACAATTGTACAATAATAACAAAAATAATAAATACTTAATTCATTCATAAAATATTGTCGTTTTAAAGGTATGCATATGGATTAAGAAAATTAATTTTTATTTTATTGATTTTAATAAAATACTTAAAATATATGAAAAGATAAATAAAAAAAAATACTAATACTCTAATGGACCAGCACCCTTTTTTCCTCAATTAAATTCATCACCATTCGCTCTCACTGGCCTCACGATAACGAAAGCAAAGGGCCATTTCAATTCTAATTTTTGGTTTTTTTTTTTTTTTTTCCTTTTAGTACTTAATATTTCATTTAGAACTCAATTAATTTTAAATTAAGTTTATGTCAAACAAAGGAAAAAACTCTTACAAGTCACAATACTATTATTTTCATTCACAAATTTGAACTCGATATTTTATTTAAAAAACATAAAATTTCTTATGATTTAACCCAATAAATGTTGGTTATTCCTTATTTTTTTTTCATGTTACCGAAAATAGGGCCATTTTTATTTTTGGAGATAACGGACACGTGTTACGACTCGAGTCACTTGGCCTTAATCTAAAGGAGTATTAATTAATGTAATCATCAAACAGAAATATTGGGTTAATCATGCAAAGCACTACTCTCAATTTAACAGTACATTTTATAAGGTATCCGATAAGCAGATATTTGTGCTGTCATTTATAAAATTAACAAAAATATTTTATATTATGACTCCAAGAGACTTCCGATAAATATATAATAAAAATTATATTTGTACTAATAATAATTAACTTTATATAATTGTGAGAGGATTTTCGATAGTTTGAGTTAGATCTCCTCTAAAATAAATTAACTTGCCTAGGATTCATTAGACTAATTAACAGGACTAAATCCACGGGGAAACCAAAATATGACAAAAGATGGACCATCTGTCTCCGACATAGAATATTTTCTACGATTTTTTATTTATTTATTTATTGATTTTAAGGATTTACATCTGATTTCCTGGAAGTATTTATAGTAGCCAGGAATTAGCAGAAGAATATCATATTTCCAACTTTTTTAATAATATAAACTCAAAAACTGATAACAGACATTCTAGGGTACGTGTTGTGGCTCGAGCCTGGTGGCCTTAATCTAATACCATTGTTATATTAATTAATGTCAGCAATCATGTAATGGGACAGTCATGGACTCATGGCCACCGGATGAATTAATTAATTAATTAATACTCTCTCACTGTTCCAATTTTTAGATTATTTATAATAATTTTTAAGACATAATTTTTAAAATATATTATTATTTTTTTAAATATTTTTTTATATTATATTTTAAAATATAATGAAAATATTATAAATATATTTTTTATAATTTAAAAATTTGTGTAATATGTTGACCGACAACAAAGGAGGAATAGTATCGAAGCCGTTTCCTAGAATCAGGTCCACTACTTATTTATTACTCTTACAAATACGGAGTAATAATTTACAGTATCAACTTCTGCTGCCACCTCATGTTGCATTGTGCCGTACATATTCTACATTGTACTTAAATAACGTGCCTCAAGAAATATCTACAACTACAACAAATTCCCAGTACGCATGTATTTTATTAAATCTACAATGCCGCGGAAATTTATGTTTCGAAGTTCTAGTACAGTTTTTTTTTTTTTTTCCTTTTAATATATAGTATATTTTTAAATAAAGCTATAATTTTTTAATATATATTGAACCGGACGGGTCAGTTTAACTATGCCTTGCATTGGACTAGTTTTTCACAATTACATTCATATAATTGCAGCCCATGCTGGCCAGTTTAGAAGAAAAAAAAATGTTTCGGGATTATGTAATTCTTTTTTTTAACAAGAATAGGATGTGTAAACTTTTACAAATAATTGTAAAATTACAATTAAAACTGTTTGAGGAGGTAAAGGATTTGGGCTCCCTTTGAAATCGTTCACGATTCGAGTTTTAATTAAAATATTAATAAATATAATACGAATAATTTAATTTAACTTATTTATATTGTAATTTACTGTTAATCATTTATTTAGGGAGTGGCGCATGAAAAATGCTGTAAGCAAAATTCCTTTTAAATAAACATTAGTATTTTCTCATGACTTTAGCACTAGGGATTTTGCAGCATTATTGCATAGAATGCCTCTCTGTAAGCGGCAAAAGCAACTTCATCAAACCTTACCGGCTTAAATTACCGCAATCAAAGCTAGTGATGGAAGTGGGACCCCATGGGACATGACAGTCACATGGAGTGTGCAAAAGATAAATCAGATTTTTAGATCAAGAAAATCAACCTCATCCGCATCACATGTTTCCTACGACTCCTTCCACTCAATCCCCCTTATAATCTGTCGATTTCCCCCAAACAGTCTCTACTTCCTCACTCCAATTATCAGTCATGTTTTCTTTTCCGCCATTATTATCTCCTCCTTCTTTTTCTTTTGTATCTCTGTTTCTTGTAGCTGCATTGCTTCTGTGCACTACAAATAGTGATGCAGCAGATTCAACCTCCGCCGGCCCAACCAAGATCGGCAAAGGCTACAGTCTCATCTCCATCGAAGAATCCCCGGACGGAGGCCTTGTGGGCCACCTCCAAGTCAAGGAGAAAAACAATATCTACGGCCCTGATATCCCTCTTTTGCGGCTCTACGTTAAGTATGTGTGTTTCTCCTCCTACATTGTATTTCCCCTTCATTAATTTCATGTCTCAGGCCATTTACATTTTATATTAATCAAGTGTCCAATATATTTAAGTAAATTAAAATACCATGATATCATTATGGTGACATTTTAAACTAATATGAGGGTTAATTACTTAATTTATAACAAGAATGTATTTTTCTATAAAATGCATCATAAGTTTTCAAGGAATGAAGTATTATTATAAAATATTATTTTAGAAATTATTGATTTTGTTTCTCCATAGTGGGACTCCAAAAAAATCATCTCTTTCACCTCCGTAATACGCAACGAACCTCATTCTAATCCAACTGTTAGCTCTATTTTAAGGTTCTGTGAATTTTGATTATACTAGATTTTCTTTTCAGGCATGAAACAGATGGACGTCTCAGGGTGCATATCACTGATGCAGAGAAACAAAGGTGGGAAGTTCCATACAATCTTTTACCCAGAGAACAACCTCCTGCTCTGAAACAAACCAGGTCCAGAAAGAATCCAATAACAGCATCTGAATACTCCAGCAGTGAGCTAATCTTCAGCTACACAACGGACCCATTTGGTTTTGCAGTGAAAAGAAAATCAAATGGTCAAACCCTTTTCAATTCAACCTCTGATTCATCAGACCCGTTTGGCAATTTGGTTTTTAAGGACCAGTACCTTGAGATTTCCACCAGGTTGCCCAAAGATGCTTCACTGTATGGTCTTGGAGAAAACACGCAGCCCCATGGAATTAAACTCTACCCAAACGACCCTTACACTCTGTACACAACAGACATATCAGCCATAAATCTTAATACTGACCTATATGGGTCCCACCCTGTGTATATGGACCTGAGAAATGTGGGGGCAATGGCCTATGTACATGCAGTGTTGTTACTGAATAGTAATGGGATGGATGTGTTTTACAAAGGGAATTCATTGACATATAAGGTGATCGGGGGTGTTTTCGACTTTTACTTCTTCTCCGGTCCGACTCCACTTGCTGTTACCGATCAGTACACTGAGTTTGTAGGCCGGCCTGCTCCAATGCCCTACTGGTCACTTGGTAAGTTACTCTCTTTTACCTTTTTTATTATATTGTCCATACATTTTTTATTGTACGTAGGAAAAGATTGAAACGAAAATCTAACTTTATTCAAGTCTAAAAAATATATAAAGCCTAGTGTATTTGTAAAATTCAGTGCAATGAAAGGTTAGCAATACATACATTTCCTTTTCCACTTGTTTCTTTAAGCTTTTAAGCTAAGAACATAAGCTTTAAATTCTCAATATGTTCGAGTGTTGTGCAAGCCCAGTGTAGGTGTAATTATTTGGTTAGTGTGGGAGATTGAGAATTAGCTCACATACTACGTGTTTAATGTGTACCTACATAATATTTCCAAAAAAGAGAAAGAATTGATATTTTCACCTATATATATATATATATATATATATATATATATATATATATAGTTGATATTTGAGTGAGGACTCTTGTCACGAAGAACTCTCATTATGAAATTAACAATTTATGGGCTGGTTGTTAACTTGTTATGGTGGGTGCCTCTTTTAACTTGTGAAAGCGGGAGATTAATTGACACCTACTTCCGCAGTTTCATTCTTGATAATAAATAATGGCATTAGATTATTGAATAGGACCTGCAGAAGAGAGGCTCCCCATGCTTGGCCTTAAAATAGAAGGGACAAAAAGGTCATTAACTCATTATTATTTGTGAGGGTAGAACCAAGCCTACTGAACTCTTATTTAAAAAGGCCATCGTGAACTGAATTATTTTACAATGACTGGAACAAATTTTCAATAAAATTGTTCCATTATACCGGTAACAAACTAGAAAAAGGTACACGGTGAAATAATTATTCTTTAATCCTTAAATATTGAAGGTAATCTAATGAGGCCTAACATGAATTGGAAAAGTCAACTTTCTTCTACTTGATCTTATTGTGAGTGACTCTTAAATTTCTGTTTTCCAGAGGCTTTTGTTTGCCATTTTAAGCCAAATTCTCTTTAAAAACCATTCTGAGTTTGAAAGTGCAGCCAATATGATACCTATTATCTTCGGTTCATATAAGGCCAAGTTCAGAATTCAGATGCTTTCAAACTGCTGAGTTCAAATATCTTGTTTTATCTGGTTTATGTAGCTTATTCCTTTTCAACACAACTTTGTAAGCCAAAGATATCAATCTTTTGCTCTTCTTTCTAGAAAAAGTAGTGGACCCTTGAAAGCACTTTTTTCTTTTAAAAATATTATTGTAGAAAAGTATTTTCCTTGAAAATATTATCTTCCTTTGTTGCGGTTTGAATCGAAAGAGTAATCATTTTCTAGTCCTAATCACAATGGTAGCTACTTTTCTTTCTTCTTATTTATTTATTGGGGGTGGGGCGGGAAATTACTTATCTCACCTTAACCAGAAAGTTTTATGACCGTCTTTTTTCTTTTTATATCTTGGGGGCGGGGCCTTTTCTAAAAGCTTTATATCCGCTTGCTGAGTTAATTATTCTTGTGACTATTGTGCGATGTTCTAAAAATTGCCGCATAGGTTTGATTAATTCCCAATTAAATTCTTGGTGGTCCTTTAATATCTAAGTTAATTGAGTGTCTAAAACTGATTAAACCCCATGTATATTTGATTAACACATGACTAGTGAGCAGTGAGCCTGGGTCCGCCCCGATTTTTAGAACACTGCTGTCGGGTGTATATGCCTCCTCAATACAACCATTAGTCCACCGTCTTATACTGAGCAAGTCTGCATGTGGTTACATTTGCTCACTGCTCTCTCAATTACAAAAAGGTTTTGAATTTCAGAGTCTTCAATCATATGCTAGTAACAATTTAATAAATAACTATTCATACCATTACTCTGCGGTATAAAAGTATTATATGGTGCTTATTGTTAGGATTAAAGGTCTGTATCATTATCAGTACATGTATATATGAAAAATACTACTGATGAATTTCTCTTCACATGGATCATTTCTTACCAACACAAGGATAATTGTAACTTCTTATATAACAAGTATGGCATTAAACTATGTGAAAATGCTGGAAAACCATAGGGTATATTTTGTACTATCAAACTATGAGTACCACTATTATTAATTCAATTATGAGATAATGATTGTGCCCTTTTTATTGTTAAGGCGGATGGATAATGTTTTGGAAATGGTATCATCCTCATTCTTTAGGACCAGTGTCCCTGTGCTACTTGTTATAATATTCTAAATTCTGTATGAATATAACTTTGGTGGTACACTTTCTTTTTCAGTTATTTGGTGGTAAAAGTTATTAAAAAAATTGTTCTCTTTGAATGATGTCATGGTGTGGATTTTCGTGGAACTGAATCTTATATTAGACGTTGCTACAAACCGCCATGGGATCGATGAATTGCATTTGCTTATTTGACTTCATGGTATATGAGTATGGACAAAGTCACATCAGGACCAATAAATAAAAATAAAAAATGAAAAGAAGAACGTTTTAATGCAACTTGGAAATGATATATGCATCATAATATGTCCCTAGAATTTAGTAGGACGTAGCTAAAACACATCAATACAATAAGAAAAATGACTCACAACTCTTTTGCTTCTGTTCCGCAGGATTCCACCAATGCAGGTGGGGCTACCATAACTTATCTGTAGTTGAAGACGTAGTTGAGAACTACAAGAAGGCCAAAATCCCACTTGATGTGATCTGGAATGACGATGATCACATGGATGGCCACAAAGATTTCACCCTCAACCCCCATAGCTACCCTCGTCCCAAGCTCTTGGCTTTCCTTGAGAAAATACATTCCCAAGGCATGAAGTATATAGTCCTCATAGATCCTGGAATCGGTGTTAATTCCACTTATGGTGTCTATCAAAGAGGCCTGGCCAATGATGTCTTCATCAAATACAAAGGCAAGCCCTACCTAGCCCAAGTTTGGCCTGGAGCTGTAAACTTTCCGGACTTCCTTGACCCAAAAACTGTTTCTTGGTGGGGTGATGAGATTAAGAGGTTCCATCAACTTGTCCCAGTTGATGGCTTGTGGATTGACATGAACGAAGCTTCAAATTTCTGTTCTGGGTTGTGCACGTTACCCCAGGGGAGACAGTGTCCCACTGGAACTGGGCCCGGTTGGATTTGCTGCTTGGACTGCAAGAACATCACAAAAACAAGATGGGATGATCCGCCTTACAAGATAAATGCTTCAGGATTGGAGGTTCCAATAGGGTTCAAAACCATAGCAACTAGCGCAACTCACTACAATGGAGTTTTGGAGTATGACGCTCATAGTCTTTATGGATTCTCTCAATCCATTGCAACTCATAAGGCACTTCAAGGGCTTCAGGGTAAGCGTCCATTTATATTAACAAGATCCACTTTTGTTGGATCAGGCCAATATGCTGCTCATTGGACTGGTGATAATAAGGGCACTTGGGATGATTTAAAGTATTCAATTTCTACAATGTTGAATTTTGGTATATTTGGGGTTCCGATGGTTGGCTCAGATATATGTGGATTCTATCCAGCACCAACGGAAGAGCTTTGCAACCGTTGGATTGAGTTGGGTGCTTTTTACCCGTTCTCAAGAGATCATGCAAACTATTACTCCCCAAGACAAGAGCTTTATCAATGGAAATCAGTCGCCATTTCTGCCCGAAATGCTCTAGGAATGAGGTATAAGCTCCTCCCATATCTTTACACATTAACATACGAGGCACATATCACTGGGGCTCCTATTGCTCGACCCCTTTTCTTCTCATTTCCCAATTTCACTCAAAGTTATGATGTGAGCACCCAGTTCTTGATAGGAAGCAGTCTTTTGGTTTCCCCTGTTCTTGACAAGGCTAAATCAAAAGTCAACGCTCTCTTTCCTCCGGGCACTTGGTACAGTTTATTCGATATGACACAGACAATTGTTTCAAAAGAAGGCCATTACCTTTCTCTAGATGCTCCTTTGCATGTGATCAATGTCCATTTATATCAAAACACCATTCTCCCAATGCAGCAGGGTGGAACGAAATCCAAGGAAGCAAGAATGACGCCTTTTAGCCTTATAGTAACTTTCCCTGCAGGGGCTAATGAGGGAGAAGCTAAAGGAAAGCTTTTCCTCGACGATGATGAGCTTCCTGAAATGAAACTTGGAAATGGATTTTCCACTCATATCGACTTCTATGCAACCGTAGGCCAAGGAATGGTAAAGGTGTGGTCCGATGTTCAGGAGAGCAAGTTCGCACTAGAGAAGGGTTGGGTTATCGAGAAAGTTACTGTGTTGGGATTGAGTGGAATTGGAGGGGCATTTTCGGTAGAGGTCGATGGAAATGAAGCTGTGGATATTTCAAATGTGCAGTTGACTGCAACAGAACATAAATATATAGATCGTCTTGAAGGTGGGAATGACAAGAGGAAGAGTATGATGGTGGAGGTTAAGGGGTTGCATTTACCAGTTGGGAAAAAGTTCTCAATGTCATGGAAGATGGGGATCAACGGCTGATAATTGTCCTTTTTGTCGCTTTTTGAATATCATCTAAGTTTCTAATGAAGGGGAGATGAGCTGAAGTATTTTGCTCATCCTTTTCCACACAAACAAGTCAAGAGAATTCAGCGAGACGAACTCATTCCCCAATTTGGAGATTTTTCATTAATGTTGTAGTTTAATACTATCTGGTACTTCAATTCGTAAGTTTGGTTTATTATCATATTTTCACAAGCTCTTTCTCAAGTGAAATCAAATTTTGCTTGTGGATACTCTTTTTAATGTGTTCTGTGTGTTTCTTAAGATGAATATTTTTATAGTTTTCAAGTTTTTTGAGTTGTACTGGTTGATTCTCGGCTTGTTCTGAGACTCTTGGGAGTCATATACTCATATTAATATTTTTACGAGTTGGACATAGGCGACATAAAATGAGTCAATTCCAAATAAATTAATAGAGATGATTAAAAGACTAAAAGTATTTAATTTGTTTTCCTAAATTGCAAAAAAAAAAAAAAGACAATCGACATAGTGAGATTGTGGGTTGATTTATAACATATAATTTAATTTTTATGATCTAGCATCTTGTAACTGTAGGGTTCATTTTTTTACCCATTTGCTTTTATATTTTAAATTTCATGTTTTAGTTGACTATTTAGATTTTTTTTAACGTGTTTAATCTTTGTAATGTATTCTTTGCTTCCCCAAAAAAATTTAAATAATATAATATACGTAAATCAATAAATAATATTATGAAAGTAAAATAATTATCGTATATCACATAAAATTTATTTTTTTT
>JAUMHB010067166.1:0-11368 GCA_032359685.1 Pittosporum tobira | reverse complement strand
TTTAAATTGATTTTTTTTTTTGTTAATCTCAAATAGTTTGTTTATCAATTTTGTAATATTATTTTCCCTTAATTTGAGTCGCAATTCTCCTTATTCTATAATTTTGAAGAGGGAGAATCACAACTATAAATATTGTCCTCAAAAGCATTATTAAATGACATGTTTACGCAGAAATCCTTGAAAGGAGAATTATTAAATTCTCCCTTTTTAAATTGATTTTTTTTTTTGTTAATCTCAAATAGTTTGTTTATCAATTTTGTAATATTATTTTCCCTTAATTTGATTATGGATTAAGTATATGTCCTCTAGGACATAATAACTATTCAAATATTTTTTCATCTTAAGAGCATAACAGGAGATCATGACTTGGCAACTCCATAGAGGTCATTTGGGACTAAAATGCTAGTGCCCACCAAAAATAGTAAATGAGGGAACTTCCGCCATTTGGTATTAAAAAAAAACGTGCATATTTTTGTTTTAACATTTTTCTAAGTTTTGAGCATCGATCCGATGTTAAAAGTGGACCTTAAGAACTACCAAATCCTTTATGTCAAGCGACAAGATCCTAAGATTGAAAAAGATGATTATCTGTCACAAATTAATTCGTCCTTCTACTCTCTTTTTGTAGTTACTAACAAAAGTTTAAACAACACCCCCCGTTCTTTTATATAGATTTTTGGTCATTCTATGTATGTGTTGAAAGACTGAAATTTTTTAACTGTACAAACTTGACAATGAATTGAACTCCTTTTTCAAACGTGAAAAACAACTTGACCGTCGTTTTGCGCGCGAACCATAAGTTCGAACATAATCAAGGGGCTTATGAATCTACCGACGAGAAACAAGCAAGATGGGTCTTCATAACATCATCTTCATCCCTTGATCCCACCCCATTTTCCATCGACAAAAACTGAAAAGGGAAAATAAAGAACTACTAGTACTATTCACTTTACCAACTTCGTTCACATTCAAAAACAGAGAAAAGCAGACTGGAGCTTCCACCAAGGTCTGTTTGGCTAATTTTAAAAAGCCAAAAAGTGCCAAATAAAACTCAAGAAGCACTTTCAACACTACTCTTTTAGAACACAATAGGCCATACCAATGAGACAAACACTCACAAAAGTTAAAGTGAAAGTGTTTTGTCTGACTCAAGATGATGTGTAACGAGCAGCCTGGAAGCACTTACGACCAGGAACATTAAAATTCCATAAATTCCCCAATCACTGCCTTCACTTCAACAGCCACAATTATATAAAATATGGCGGGAAGTGACTGTATTATGTGTGAACTGGAGTTTGTGGGCCTCCTATGTGGGCCATCTTTGTGGAATTTGGTGTTAAATTCAGACAAGCAACTCACCCTTTCGGTTTTCTGATTTTTGGACTATAATATGTTCTTCTTTTCAAGCCCTGCTGTATATAAACCATGCCCTTCTCCTATGTTTTTACTCTACACTACACAGCTTCTCTCTCTGTATAAACACGTAATTATAACTCCCTTTCTACAATTTTTGGTCCCATCGATTCAAGGTTTTCATTTTCTAGCAGGTCCATAAAAGTCTTACCTTCTGTGTTTTTGTTAGAATTTGGAAATTCTCACTAGTTTCTACCACATTTCTTCCCTTATTTTTGCTCTGTTTTATCAAATTATCGAATTAAATTTTGGTGTCTGATAGTTTTGACTTCTGGGTATTGCTTAGGATTTGTTTATCTTCAGTTAATTAACTATTCTGGCTTTTAAACTTAAAGGGGATTTGTGGGGGACAGTTAAATCAAAGAAATCATTGAAGCTTTTCAGTAAAATGATTTTGAAGAACAAGGAGGGCTGCATTTTATGGAAGTCCTTCGCAATTCTTGAAAAGAAGTTTTGTGTTGACAAAAGCTTTTACTTTTGGATATTTCAAATTTTCAATAGGTACAGTTTGGGTACTTGATTCCAAATTAATTTCTTTAAATATTGCTCTGCTCTCTTCACTACTAGATATTGGATTTAGTTTAGAAGGTAAATTATGGGAGGGGCATCACTGCCACCGGGTTTTCGTTTCCACCCTACTGATGAGGAACTAGTAGGGTATTACCTCAAGAGGAAAGTAGAGGGACTTGAAATTGAACTTGAAGTCATTCCAGTTATCGAACTGTACAAATTTGATCCATGGGAGTTGCCAGGTAAATTTTATTGACTTTAGAAAATTTATTTTTAATGTTTTTAATTTAAAATTATATGAATATATCCGCTTATCCTAGCAAAATGTTACTTTTGCTCATGCTCTTCTTCCCTTTGTGATTTTATTAGTTTTGTAAAGTGAGAGTTCTTATATTTGAGTATTAAATGGCAGAAAAATCATTTCTCCCGAATCGTGATATGGAGTGGTTTTTCTTCTGTCCACGTGATCGAAAATACCCAAATGGATCACGAACAAATCGAGCAACCCGGGCAGGATACTGGAAGGCCACCGGAAAAGACAGGAAAATAGTATGCCAGTCATCTGCAATCGGATATCGGAAGACACTAGTCTTTTATCGTGGAAGAGCTCCTGCGGGGGATAGAACCGAATGGGTGATGCACGAGTATCGCCTCTCTGATGATGTTTCTCAAGGCTCTTCAAGTTTTCAGGTATATGTTTTATAGGCTTGGGGTTCTAAGTTCTAACCCTGATATTTGCAGGAGTCTATGATTAGCTTTTACCGGAGACTATGATTACACAGGATTAATACAATTTGAAAGATTGTTAATTCTGTTTCATTTAACTTTGTACAGGGTCCTTTTGCCTTGTGTCGTATTATTAAGAAGAATGATCAGGCTTCGAAGACAGGTGATTATTATGGAGACCTAAAAGCTAAACAAGTTGGAAGTTGTTCAAGCAATGGAAGTTTCAACTCAACTAGAGCTTCGAATGAACCCGTGATCATCCTCAATGACATGCCATTTCAAGCAAGTAACAAGGGCAGTGAGAGCGCTTATTCAAGTCCTCTTACTTCTCCCTATCAGAAAACACCAATGGTTGAGAGGGAATTAGCTCCGGTGGAAACTTACCCTTCAAGCCTTTGGGTCTCACCGGATTTCATTCTTGATTCGTCTAAGGTATATTCTGGATTCATTCTTGTAAATAGACAAGACTGCGTATGTATGTATGACTCTCCAAACACTGCTATTTACTGGAGGTTTGTGCATTGTGTACAACTTTTATAATTTTTTATAAATATTTTTTTATTTTAACTTTTTCCTTATGAATTGTTACAGGAATACCCACGAGGCCAAGAAGGATACTCCATACGGAATGAACTTTCAAGTTCGATGACCCCATGGCAGCCCTACAAACAATTTGAAATCTCTCCTAGTTCATCATACTCAAATTTTAAAGAGAACGTTGAACTTGCTAATGATCTCAATCAATTTGGTTGCATGTCACCTTATTCTGGACATGGAGACTACACGAGTTTCTTTGGAAATGGGAGCATTTCTTATGAAGGTTATGACTAGTCCAATTCACTAAAACCCAAATCCCTTCTAAACACGGAACAGAAGAAATCATTTTAGTCCATTTTTCTTGAACGCAGGGGCGGAAACTTGGAACCAATCTCAAATTTGTAGACAAAGTAGCGGTGATGGGAGTTTTGGAGATTTTAGCGGCCTTTGGACAGAGGAAGATAACTATATTGTTGTGATCTGAGAAAATCTTCCAAGAATAAAAGGATATGTTGTTTTGTTCTCTGAGACTGCGCCTTTTTACGTTGTTCTTTGAGTGCAAAACAAGTGTTTCTCCCATCCTTAGGGGTGGTTTTAGTACCTAATTAAGGCTTTACGATGTTCTTGTTTTCTTCTCATGTAGAATGCTAAGATTAATTCCCTCCCTACTGATAATCAGTTTTAGAGATTATGCTAGGGATTTGCTTATGCTTGAGTTATCAATGTATTATTGCATAATAAGCTCCTGAGGAAGCCACCTAATGTTGAATTACATTTATATAATTTTACGCATTGTTCCCCTTTCTCTCCTCTGTTCCGCAAAGACACTGCAGCAGAATTTTTTAGTTTTTGATTTGCAAAGACACTGCATATATTAGCTTTATTATTAAATAATAATAATAATAATTTTAAAAAATTTTAAAAAAAAAACTATAGTGAATATATTAGTCATGTTTCTTCGTCATGGGTTCAGGTTTTAAAGCAGGTTCTCTAAACGGAGATAAGTTGTGGACATCTGGCTCTTCCCAAATCCTAACTATTTGCAGTTTGGAGTCAAAAACACCTTTCTTATTTTTATTTTTTTATTTTTTTTTTGCCTTTTGGTTATTTGGCTCCAAAGGGTAATGATGTTCCATATGATTAATTATTGAAACCGAGTAAACAAATTACTAAACAGCATCCTCTTCCATTGTTTGATGCTGCTATCCAATTTCCAAACACAACCTTATTGAAGGGAAACAACTGCAACTTTTACTTGTATATGCTTTAGTGAACTCATCCAAATGTGAAGCATGCCTCGACGATGATGCGAATAATATTCCTAAGAGTAATGTTATATCCTCTTATCAGAATTCAAGTTCCGATTTTACATGTTCATTAATTATAGGATAAATTCCTAACAGAGAGAGCCCAAAATAAAAAAAAATATTGAGTTTTACATGGGTTACTTTTTCACTGTCCACTTTCCATTTTTGTAGTAAAGTATATCATTCAGAGGATAAATTCCTTATTTGCAGATTAAGGAGTAGACTGATATAGAGCTAACCTTGTGTGTGTGTATATATATATATAGAGAGAGAGAGAGAGAGAGAGAGAGAGAGCAAGGTGCTTCCGAAAGTCAAAATCAAGAAACTCTTTTTGTGCAGCACTAACCAACCAGCAATCTCTGTAATAATACGTTTGATTCTCCCACCCCTACAACTTGGCCAAGGGGAATGGAATAATCGAGTGGACGGTTCCTTTTCTTTTTTTAAGTCTCCTCCACTAGTGGTAAGTAAACTGAAAAGGTGACAGAATGTGTATGTTCAAATAATAATGGCATCAGGAAAGCAACAATGTCACTATATTTTTGAAAAATGTTTTATCATGGTATTCGTTTGCTCTGCTCCCAGGTATTCCCAACATTCTTCCTTCATTTTTACCAGGAGACTTCGACTTTTTCTATGTTTCCAAACCACACCCCCCCCCCCCCAGAGTTGCAGCAAGAGTATATTTTTCACTTTGACAAAAAAAATAAAAATAAAATAATAAAATAATAATAATAATAAATAAATAAATAAGAAACCGGGATTGTATGTTTTATTTTATATTTTTTCAAGATCATGTAGTCATGTAGCTACTCCATTTCCATTAATTATTTTTGAATTTTATGGTGAGATAAGAAGCTTAAAAATAAAGTTAATTTTTTTATTTTGCCTTCAGGCTTTGAGATTTCATTAAAATCATATTAGTCACAACGTATAGGTGTAAGTAGGTATATGTAAACCAATGATGCCATTTAGATTTGACAAAGTTGGCCCACCCGTTCGCCAGTAAAATAGGTGCGGGTTTTGGGCCTATATTTTGAGTCAAAAAAATCAAATTTTTTTAGTCCAGCTCAATTTTGATACACCCAAAACAAGCCCGACCCGCCTAATAAATTTTATTTTAGTTTATTTCTTACAATTTATATTATATATTGGGTGTATGATTATTTGAATTTGTCAATAAGATATGTGAAATTGTAAGATTAATTTTCTAGCATAAGTAATTAATTGAATATTAATTATTCTCTGACTTTTGATTTTTGATTTTTCTAAATTAGATGTGCCTAATTTGGTTTATGCAGTGAAACCAACTATGTATAGCGAAGATAGAGATTCTATTTTTTGTACTTCTTATTGAGAGAATTTGGTATGTAAGTAATAATTCTGAAACTGTTTAATTCCTTAAACACCATAACCCAACAAAAAAAAATACCATTCTACAAATAGATAAGATAGTCACTCTAATTAAATTAAGTAATTAAATATATATTACCTATTGAGACACTCTTTCATCAATTATTAAAATATACACTTATTATACGCATAATCAATAATTGTTTTTTGTCTCACTACTAAACTTATGATTAATGGCATCAGGGGCTACTAAACTTCAAATTAGTAGCTATGTTTATGTATTTATGGACTATTAATATCGTATGAGAAGCATTTGATTTTTATATTTTTGTTTAATATTTTTTTCAATTTTAGATTGATATTTAGGAAATTAACTGTGATATTAGTTTCTCCTATTTTGTAAGTCTATGTTTTCCAAGTGCACAAAGCAAAATTTTAAATTTAAAAAAAAAATAAAAAAGTCCGCAGCCTGCCTAACTCGCCCTGAGTCGGGGCTGAGCTTACATATTTGGGCAAAAAAAAAAAAAGGGCCTTGTTGGCCCGACCCGTTTACCAAGTCTAGTGTCATTATTCATGTTGTGACCTCTTTACCGTTTGATATAAAAAAAATATTTGATCACCAAAAATTTTGATAATTGATTTACGTTACCTTAAAATTGTAAAAACATTTGATCACCAAAAACATTGGTAATTAATATTCACACTTAAAAAAATAAAAATAAATAAAAATAAAAAGAGGCCCATTGTAATGCCTCAAAAACTATTACATATGATGTGAAAACCTTACAATTACCATTCGAAATGTTTTGTCCGTAATGTCCGCAACGCTTTATGAACCATTATAAATAATCTTTTGTGACGGTTCTTGTAACGGTTTCCTAAGCGTCAAGCGTCATAAAGTATATGCAATTTATTTTATTTCTTTTGATGCAGTTGCTATAACACTTCAGAATGTTACAAATATTTTTTTGAGATGGTTTGAAACTGATACCTAATCTTTGCTTATTTGTTTTATTTATTATTTATTATTTATTATTTATAAACAATTACAAATAACATCTATACGAAATAATAAATAACAAATTATATTAAATTTTCAAATTTTTTTAATACAAAATGAAATCATATACGATTACAAATTCAACACCAACGAAATAATAAAACAAATTTCATTATAGAAACACAAGTCTTGTGTCAACATCATTTTAGGTTACAACATTTTCAAATCTTACAAAACAAATACCTCAAACACTATAGACTCATCAAATAAAAAAACTCCAAAATATGAGTCTTACAAAAGAAAAGGCTCCAATACAAATTTCGTTGATTTACAAAAAGTCTTGAAAAAGTCTAGAACTCCAACTCATGTTTAACTAAGTTATATCATCACCAGTTTAACCAACAAATCTAAGTTGTGACTGTTCTTTCGTAGATTCGATGTTGACACATGCTTTCAAGCTAATCCAAGTTGTCTATATAATTTCTCGCTCAAAAGTAGATATAATAGAAATCTATAAAAAAGAAAAGAGTGTACCTTTCTATAATCACAAAAAATTGCCACCAATGTACATTACCTTAAAACAAAAATAAACAAATAAATTGCTACAGGATATTATTTTTTTGGCAAAAAAGATAATTTGGGGTGAGAAAAGCTCAAACACTCGACCTCATTATAACTCAAGCAATGAGAACTACACGCTAGTCAACTATACCAATACTCCAAATGCATGTTCTAATATGAATATGTATAACAACATATTCATAATTATTCCCACAACTAGAAAGTTATTTTGGAAATGGATGGAATCTTGTAGCTGATGAAGCGGCCATCTAAAGAGGATGAGATAGCAAAGAATATGAACACTTCCCATAATTGACTGATTTTAATGAGCAAGTTAGTTTGCCAATAATTCATATGCGATGTACCTCCTGTATTACATATAGTATATTAAAATATGTGACATAACAACTCCTAATATATGACTCTTGAACTATTTAGTTTCATCAATGAAGATATTGAGCCCCTATGAGTGAAAATATCAATTACATTAATTATATTGTTTGCCATTTATGTTTCAAATCTTTTTCATGCGACTAAAAACATGAATTTTACTTATGAAAATATCAAGTCTCTTGCTATTGCATGAGGACCTTGTGAGCTATAATTGTCATCGGTGTTATTATCATTATTTAAGTAAGAAAAATGATTTTGCTTCTAAAATTTTGTATCATAAGTGTTCAAACTACATACATAATTTACAAATGTTTACACAATTTGTAGTGGCTTACATAAGAATGAACTATTTTGATAAACTCCCATCATTATCTAGAACATAACATCTTAATCTCTAACCACTCAAACGTAAACATATTCAACCTTATGCTTAACTTTACAAGACTTTTGTGCAAATTACATGTGTCACCTTTGTTGGCCATTACCCACCATATGAGAATTTACTTTATCATCTCCCTCTAGGTGTTGGAAAGAGATTGAAAATACCCAACTTGAAAAGTAAACCATGTAATTGACCATGAAATTATTAGCCTTGAGGTCCCCCGGATATCTTCCTTTGAGGGTTGCCCACGAGTATCAAACCACCAACCACCACAAGTCTATCCAAAAGACAATGGATTTTATAGGTACTCATGGTAATAAGGGTAGACCTTATAAAGCCCTTAATATTTTTCCAAGTACGCGATGTAAGATTCGCGTACTTTCCTAACAATTTTCACATCCCTCAACATTTCTTCAAGCATACAATGTGAGATGCGTGTACTTTCTCAACAATCTCCACCTTGCGCATTACACATTTAGACAGTGTCCTTACTTTAGGCCATAAGGCAGTATTAGCTTCAATGATCTTCTTACCAAGCCACCTCTTCTTAAGCACTGGACCGACTATGACACAATATGTGCAACTCATTTGATACTCTACTTGGCTCCAAGGATCTTCTTGTCAAGTTACCTCTTTCCAAACATTGTCCTGGTAGAAGGACAATATTCGTGACTCCTTTGGCACTCCACCTTTCTCTTGCAAGCTCTTGTTTAGCCCAAGATTTTACCATGAGTTTTAATAGCATTTGTTAGCATTGAGATCCATAGGAGATCTTCCTTTCAAGACTGCCCATGAGTACCAAACTACCAACCCACCATAGGTCTATCCAAAATACCATGAATTTTAGAGGTACTCATGGTAATGAAGGTAAGCATTACAAGGCCTTCAATATTTTCCCAAATACACAATATTGGATTTGCGCACTTTCTTAACAATCTCCACATCTCTCAATTTATTTTCCAAGCACATGATGTGGGATTTGCCATTGACGGATTATCGTTCCAGATCCTTAGTTAGATCCAAAGCTACTATCACCAGCATGAATGATATGTCTAATCTTAGAATTAGGAGCCAATGTGTATGTTGCGGCTCTATGTATGATCGTGTTCAGTGGTGTGGGTTATCCAAAGCTTTCCCCATTTTTGTGTACCTTTTTCTGATTTTGAAGATAATTTCTCACATTCTCAACCATGGCACATCCTTTCCTATACAGCAAGTTGGATATAAATAGGTTATTCGCCTCCCATAATGCTAGTATCACAAACATTAGCATGCTCAGTGTTTTCTTCTTCATATCGTGTAGGTATTTTGTCCAATTCCCCTTAATGTGAGCTATAACAAAGAATTCAAGCAGCGCCTCCTGACCATCATCAATGTTGAGATAAATATCTCACATTTAGTATATAAGGAATTACGATCTAATTTATATAATTGAGAGACCTCTCTATTTATCACAAATTGCTTTTAAGTTAGACCTTACTAGGTGTATCCATCTCTTGATGGGCGTATGTTGGACTCGTGATGAGCGTATAGAAAAAGAAAGAGAACCACATCATATACTAGACTCATGACGAGAACATATATAATTGAGAACCACATCATATACTAGACTCGTGACGAGAACATATATAATTGGTTGACAACTTCTTCTCTTCTTCTTTTTTAAAGAAAAAGATATGTTGAAATAAATGTCCCACATATAAGGAAATATGATCCAATTTATATAAATGAGAGGCCTCTCCACTTATCATCTGATTTTAAGTTGGATACTTCAACAACCAAAACGATGATTACTTATCAACAATACTTGTTAAAATATGCCTTTTATACCTAAAATAAAACAACTTAAAAGAAGTTTATATTTATACTAATATGAATAATGTTTGCTCATACCGAGATGAAAATCGGATAGAGGAAAATACTCCGTTGAGTCAATGAATGATGGAGAAATATCATTTCTAGCTTGCGCATTATTTATGCTTTGCTTGTATCCATCAATACTAGCTAGGTCACTATGCTTGAGAATCGTCTAGAATAGATCTTTAAAGAAATTTAAAAGTTTTGTTAGTGCATCATAGACAACAAGACACGATATGCAATCGAAATCAACCTTTGCATAAATACATGACAAATGTTGCTTTTAAGCCCTTGAGATTTACATAACTCAAACCCTGTAACACCAATATATACTTAAAAGTATAACCATTTGGGAGCTCAAGTTTGCTTGCTCACTCACTTGCATAAAAATTTTAGTTGATCATTTGCCATACTATATTCAGCTTTAGGGTAATCGCCCTTTTTCCAACCTTATGTAGTCACAGTTTTTGTCATAAGACCGTTTCTCCTAAATCTTGACACTCTTTAAAGTTTTCTTTTGCTCTTCCACTACTATTCAACAATGTATAGAAAACATTGTCAATACATTCTTCCTAGTACGCATGACATCCAAGTAGTGGTGAACTGAAAATATTACCCCATAAGACAACTCAAAGAATTTACAATTTTGTGTGCAATTACGAACCTTAACCCCCCCTCCCCCTCTTCCCTTTTCTTTCTCTTTCCTTGCTGTATTTCTTCCCTGAATTTGGAAACTTCAAAGCATTAAAGCCACAAAATATCTAAGGTATAGAAGGACGTCCATCTGCTAAACGTCACTTCATCTTTCCATTGAACTTTACAGTCCACTTTCCATACCTGTGATTAATTGGTAAAAACTATCTAGAGGTTCCAAAGAAACTGGTTTTTCCACCATTCTTTAGTTGTGTCCCTTTAATTGTCCCCAAGCAAACAGGACATGATACGATTCATGATTCAACCATCTGCTAATCATCGCCAATGCTGTAAAGTTTTTAATAGTCCATAGTAAATTTCTCATTTTAAAGTTTTATTTGAGGAACACATCAGAAGTTTAACCTCCATTATACTATTTGAAGTTCATTGACTAACGACCTGAGGTACGTTGTCATAAACATGTACGGATCCTTCATGTGCATCTGAGGCAGCAGGTTATAAACAACTGTAATCACATGCCACATAGAGTAAGGTTGGCATATATTAGCTGTTAAACAGATGTATATTAGCTGTGATTAGCTGTGTCAAGATTAGCTGTGATTAGCTGTGATTAGCTATAATTATGTCAATTATGTCATTTACCTTTACTATATAAAGGTATGTAATGTTGATTAG